>VMDO01005706.1:0-108652 GCA_007922755.1 Pedetes capensis | reverse complement strand
GGGCTCTTCCCACATCTTTGGAAACTAATTTTCTGGCTCCTTCTGAGATCAACAGCTTTAGCATTGCCGCCTCCCAACCCAAGTGATGGTATGATGCATGTGTACTACATAACCCACCACCTCTGAAAGCTTTTATTTTGCATATTAAAGTTTAAACTGTCCCTCGTTTGATGGAAAATAGAGATGTCAAGGATCTCAGGCAGTAGGACTGTGAGTTCAAAGCAAGTCTCGGCTATATTGAGAACCTGTCTCATAAAAGCAAGAAACGAAAAACCAAAATAAATAAATAAATAAATAAATAAACAAATAAAAGGGAGTTTTAGGTACACCCCTTGTTTTCTTTATTGTTGTAGAATCATGTCCACAGAGTGAGAAGGAAAACAACAACTTCCACCTCAACTCTCAAACACATATCAGAGACCTCTAACCTGAAACCTTTAGGTTATTTGGTCTTAGGTCCCCAGATCATCTACTTCTAATCCAGAGTCCAAGACCACCTCTTTCCAGGCTCCTAATATCTGGGTTTTTCTGAGATTCATGATGTCTGATATGTGGTACACAGAATTGCTTGTAGATTTTTCTCACTATCATATCAACTGCTTGGTGACCTCCTCTGTAAGAATGACTTTAGACCAGGTTCAATATACTTATATATCCAAATTTGTATCTCCAACAGTGATGGGCACCCTTCAATCTAGATCTTTTATTCACCTGCGTATATTATATCAGTGTGGGAAAAGAGCTGACTTGATCTGAAACCAAGCCAAAGCAAACACTGAATAATTGCCTGAAACTGCCCTGTCTAACCAAGCTAACTGCATTACCTCAGCCTATTATTTTTCTCTCTCTCACTCCTTTAAAATGTTCCACATGCTTCTTACTCAGCTAGTTAACATGTTTCCGGTTTCTTTCTCATTAGAATGTAAACACTAGGAAAGAAACATAGTATGGGGGTCGTTGTTATACCTAAAGCTGTAAAATGACCACAGCTTCCAACCTGCTAAATTAAGATATTTTAAAAGAAGAGCTGAGTTAAAAATAAATGGGGACAGTAACTCCACCGGCATGGTAGAAGAGAGGACAATGGAGAATCCTGGAGGAGTAGACAATGAAGAAAAGACCACAGAGATGAAAGGAAAGGATTCGATTTTGGGCAAGCATGAATGTGCGAGGGCCTCCCTGTGCGGATATCATAGGAGTTCTCTGTGCACGCAGACCAGCTGTTTCAATTCTGGCACCAGAGGAAAGGTGATGAAAATCTTAATGCTTCCAGCCTCTGATGACTTTCATGCGTCCCTCCTTCTTTCCCATCATGCACTGACTGACCTGCCAGGGGCTGGAATTGCGGTTCTCCTCCCTTCCACGGCACTGCTCCTTGCTCCAGTCTCAAGATCACCTCAGGCTTGCAGACACACCACCCTGTCAATGGGAAATAACACAGTATTCTGTGAAACAGCACCTTGGCTTCAGAACTGTGGGATCAAGGGTCAATGTGACCCTCTCATTAGGAAGGCAAGACACATTCCTCTTGGACAGGAATCCCACAAAGAATAGCAGGAAGCCACAGAAATGAGTCCAGCATTTTCCGAACAGGAAAATGCTACGGCTCCTTGGAGTTACGGGGCGTTTGCTTACCCAGTGACACCAGGCTGCTGTAGGTCTCCAGCATCACATCCCTGTACAGCGTCCTCTGAGCACCATCCAGGTTCTGCCACTCCTCCCAGGTGAAGTGCACGGCCACGTCCTTGAAGGACACCAACCCCTGCAATGGCATATTTCTCAACTCCACTCCTCAGCCCCATCACCAGAACATGTACCAGGACGTCACTATCTACTTCTTACTACACATATCTTACAACAGATGGAACTTGCTTTGTGTTCTACACATAGGCAGTCAAAAGGAAAGAAATGGTAATAGATGGACCCTCACACAGTGATAATTTATTATTATCACTGCTGGAAAGTTTATATGCTACCTCTAAAACCATCCTTCTTCCTGGTATATGAATACTAGTAACATTCTGACCCTCTAAGGATTTTACGATCTCACATCAGGATATAAATTGAAATACACATGTGGAATAATGTGTGCAATGAACGAACGAACTGCATACAGATAAGGTTACAAAGAATAAGAAAATATACTGTGTATCATGTGGTTGCATGTCCCTGAAACAGCAAAGATCCTTAGCTCTTCCTTAGATTCATATATTCTCATGAATGTGAGGCAACAGAGGATGTGTATTTGCTAGGGCACAAAGAACACCTGGGCCATGAGAAAAGACAAATGGAACAGTGAAGGAACTGACTGTCCAGATACTCTGCATTTAAATAGCTTACCCAATAAAAAAAATTTATGTACCTATGACTTTCAATTAGTTACACACTAAAAACGTATAAACGCACATCATCACGTGCCTTTCTCAGGTGCCAAACACTAGTCTGTGTGGCCCACAGGATGTAAACACTGCCACTTCCCTAACCATATAATATGAATGATGACATCTTATAACAACAGGTAAGTTATGCCGGGCACAGTGGTACAAGCCTGTAATCCCAGCAGTGTGGGAGGTGAAAGCACGAGGATCCCAAGTTCAAGACCACAGGCAGTCTGAGTAATTTAGTGAGACATTGCCTCAAAAAGTAAAAAAAAAAAAAAAAAAAGCAGGAGCTGGAGGCAGCAGTTCAGTGGTCTAGTACTTGCAAGGCATGCAAGTGCGAAGCACTAGGTTCAACACCCACAACCCCCACCCCCCCAAAAAGGCAAAGTAAACTATATGACCAGATTTGCATTTAACAGTCAACCCCAGAAGGAGACTTTAAAGGGGCTCCAGGTGCTGCATCCGGTTAACAAAGGGGATAAGGACACACCATGTTTTTACTTGACAGAATTCACTGTACTTGAAGCAATGTGTGACAGGGTCTTGTCATGATGGAGGATGAAACTAAAGACACTCACGAAAGAGGACTTCCCAAACTGCTGCAGAAAGTGGCAGCAATCATGCTATCAGTGTGTTTTAAGCCACAGGAAGGATTCTGAGGGGAACTCATGGCAATGTGTCCTTTACTGTAATGAATTTTCTTATGCAGATGGTCAGCATGTTCTTTGATCACACCTTATATATAATACAATGGAGAAAATGAAACTATGGAGACGTGAAAGATAAGGGGTTTGCAGGGTTGTGGGGATGGAGAGGGAGGAATACAAGGAGAATAGAAGATTTTTCAGCAGTAAAAACACTACATGTGGAACATAATGCTAAAGAGATGCCATCACACATTTGTCCAAACCCACAGAATTTAGAGCACCAAGAGTGAAAAGTAATGTGAGCGATGACCCTCAACAACGACACTGTGCCAAGGCAGATTCATCAACTGTAACAAATTTCTCACTCTGGTGAGGAATTTCCACAATGGGGGAGACTATACATGTGTAGGGGCATGGGGTTTATGAAAAATGGATGAACTTTTCTTTAATTCAGTTGTGAAATGAACCTGGACTAAAAACATAAGGTGATTATCTCTTTGAAAAGTATCTGACAACCTAAAAAGGAATTAAGTAATCACTTCTTATTTTATAATAAATATGTAGTATTAACAATACACATATATATAATAAAAGTAGTAATAATGAAGGGATAAAAATGTAGCCAGTGCATGCATGGAAGTATTCATCAGCTTCAAAAAGGAAATTCCATGTGTGACAACATGAACATATCTGGAGGACCTTATGCTAAACAGAAATGAGCCAGACATGACAGAAATACTATAGGATCCCACTTGCTAAGGTGCAAATGTGTATGTTCCCCAAATTTCATATGCTGAAACCTAATCACCACATGGATAGCAGAAGAAAGTGGGGCTTCTGTGGGGTGGTGAAAAGGGAGCTCCTCCCTGTGAATGGATTAGGGCGCTGATAAAATGGCCCTAATCTCGTCTCTGTGGCTGGGATTTAGCTCACTTGGTAGAGATACGCTCTGCAGTCTCTGAGGTCCCGGTTTGATTTGCCCATTGCAGAGAGGGGAGAAGGGCAGGGCAATCCACTCCCAAGGCAATCCCGAAACAATGAGCCACCGAAAACCCTAGAAGGGTCAGTATGAGGTAGAAACGACTCCACAGCACCTAACAACAACAACAATCTCTTCTGTTCTTCATGCCTTCAACCACGTGAGGTGGGCACATAGCAAGGAGACCCTGATGAGATACCAGGTGACAGCACCTTGGTCTGGGACTTTGCAGCCTCTAAAACTGTGAGATTCCTATGATTTATAAAGTACCTACCTACTCTCCGGTTGTTACCGCAGCATAAATGAAATAAGATACCACTCATATCAGGAATTTAAAACATTCAAATTTATAAAAGAATGAGGTAGAATGGTGGTTACCATGGCTGGCCCTAAGCGAATGGGGAGGTCTACGTCAGAGGGTATAAAGTTTTAGTTAGGCTTGTGAATCAGTCCTAGATATCTAATCTACAGAATAGTACATGCAGTTCAGAACACTATCCTGTATACTAAAATATCTGGTAACAGGGTACATCTTACAGGAAATGGCATTATCACATACAGATGGGGGCAGGACACAGAAACTTTCAGAGGTGATATATTTGTAAAATTATTAGTGGTGATGGTGTCCTGGCCAATGTTTATCTTTAAGTTCACCAAAATGTATACATTAAATATATATGAATTTTATAAATAAATCAGATCTAAACTTTTTTAGTTACATAATTCAAAGTTGACAGTGAATAGATATTTGAAGTTTCTTACTCAGTATGAATTTGTTTTATTATTAACATTTAGGTCAAGTTGCCACCTCAATACAGAAAAATGAGAAGATTGTATGAACAAAAATTCATACAAATATGTCAAGAAATTTTTGCCAAAGTTTAAATTTATAAGGGTGGATACATCCAGTATTAAACACTGAAGTACATATTTTAATGTGTTCAATCACCTTTTCTTAAAACCATGAAATTACACTATACTACGGAAAAAAATCTTCAGGCAAATGAAAATGAAAATACAACAAACCGAAACTGAAGGGTTGCAGAAATAACAATACAAACATGTAAACCTGTAAGTATAGATCCTCATATTAAAACATGAAATAAGATTTGAAATGAAAACTCTAACTTTACACATCAAAGATCTCGAAAAAGAACAAACTATGGGAAATGAAAAAGAATAAGGTTACAGTGGAGAGAAATTGAGCTTAGAGAAAAGTGAGGAGAAAAAAACATGAAGAGATAATTTTTCACTAACTCATAGAAAGATGAATAAATTAAAGAAGCCACATGGAACTGGGTGGAGAGAAGAAAGAAGGGTGGGAGATAGGTCTCAAATACGAACATCATAAATGAAGTAGCAATAATACAACCAATACTACAGGAGTGAAATGGATGATAAAAGAATATGAGTAACTGTGAGGCAAAAAATACATAACGGAAAAGAAAGGAATTCATTTCCTACCATACTGAATCAAAAAAGGAGTTAAAATGAGAACAGCCTTGTGACTACTTAGGAGACTGAATCAGTATTTTAGTCTCCCAGTGAAGAAAAGCCCAGCTACTGAAGACTTTACTGGAGGATTCCACCACACCTTTCAAGAAAAATTTACACTAATTCTTATCAAACTATTCTGAAAATCAAGAGGAGGGAACACTTCCAAATTCAGTCCATCAGGTCAGCATTCCCCTGTTTCATGGCAAGCTGGCTACTTGCCATACTGAAAACACTCACCCAGAAGAGATGGAAACCACCTCAACAGAATAAAGGCCATAAATAAAAAACAACAGCTAACATCATACACAAAGGCAAAAGATTAAAACCTTTCAGGATTGGGAAATGTCAAGGACGTTGCCTCTGCCACTTCTATTCACCAAGAGGCTAGGATTTCTACCCAGGACATGTAGGCATGGGAGTGAAATAACAGCACCAAAATGGGAAGGCAAGATGTAAAAATATAATTTTTCTACACTAACAAGATTTTTAAAAACCTGAAGGATTTCACACACACACTCAACACCAAAACCAAAACAAAACCTGTTAGAATTAACAATCAAATTCAGCAAACTTATAGGGTACTTCCAACAAAAATAAGTTGAACTGCTGTACGCTAACAAGGAATACCGCTATGTGCCTGTCAACTTGTCATCCTGTGAGGGCTTGCGTGTTGCTGTGATGGTGAAAGCTAAGCCACAGATATTTCAGATGCCAGCAGGGCCACTCATGGTGGACAGCTTTCAGCTGACCTTTCAGACTAAGACAGACTATGGAGAAGGACCTGGCTGCCCAATCCCAAAACAACTAGCCATTAAAAATCCTATGAATAGCAGAGAAGCCCTGTCAGATATAGTACTGGAAAATGAGCCCCTCAGGCTGGAAGGTATTCAACAAACAACTGGGGAAGAGTGGACTCCTCAAAGTACAAATGACCTTAATGACAGCAAGGCAGTAAAGCTCCTTGGATCTTTTGCTTAGGTGGCACAGCTCAAACTGAGAGGAAATATAGTGGCTGCATCTCTGAGCTCAAACATAAAATGACTGGGTGCATGGCACAACGTTGGGTAGTGTTAAATTCTGTTGTATGTCAGGTCATTGCAAGTGGGATCTGACTCAACAGCATCCAACAATGAACAACAAAAAATCTGAAAACGAAAATGAAAAAGAATTCCATTTACAACAATATTAAAATAAAATTTAGGATAAAACTTAGCTAAGGGGGCAAACCCCTTGTATATTGAAACCTATAAAATATAAAAGCCCAAAGAGGCAGTCAGTATAATTTAGTGAGACCCTTTCTCAAGAAGTCAGAAAAATAGGCTGGGGGTACAGCTGAGTGGTAAAAAAAAAAAAAAAAAACTTGCAAAAAAACATCCAAGCATGAGGCCCTGGATTCAACCCCTAGTACTACACACACACACACACACACACACACACACACACACACACACACACGCAAAAAAAAAAAAAAAAAAGGAACTCTAGGAGCAGACTGTATATCCTCCAATCTAACCTGAACAGGTACAACAGATTCAGGGGGGTGAAAAATCAGATGTGGATTAGAATCCCAAATTCATTAGATTCATGCTCAAGACCTGTTTTTAGAGAAAATTACAGAACTTCTATATATGTGATTAAAATGATACAATGCAATATAACTTATTTTATTTATGATGATTATAATTTATCTATGATTCATTGCACTCATCATTATCACTTGACACTGAGATGTTATCAGTGCTCCCCATCACTTCACCATCATTTTTGTCTTCAGCATCCTCCCATCAGATGTCATCTTCAAACGGATGCAAACAGTTATAGGACAGTTTTTAAAAGACAATGAGCTCTCAGGACTGACTTTTCACACCTCCAAGGTAACTGCACAATTTTGAAGGAGTTGGGCATCTGATTTGGCCCATTTCCATTAATTCATGGACAGGAGCCACCATCCATGTCAAATATTGTTATCTCTACTTGTCTTGAAATGGCTGATTAATGGATACATCCACAACTTGCAATATTGATGTCATTCCACATGGATGACAAGAAGCTCAGTGTTCATCTTCAGGAGCTAGTCTTTTATGGAATCAGTAAGCCAGTTTTTGAACGCATCAAGGACAAGCATTGACCTTTGATATAAAAGGTCCTAGGTCTATGACTCCCCACTATTTACAAACACTCAATATCAGCTTCTCCATCATCCATCCTTTCTCCTAGGCTCTGAAGGTAGTATCTTTCACAAATGCCTCCACTTTGGATAAAATCCTTTTTTTTTTTTTTCTTTTTGTCACTACGTGGAGGTTGAACCCAGGGCCTCACACATACTTTACAGGTGGTATACAACAAAGCTGTACTCACTGGCCCCTTTACAAATTTTTATCATGAGCAAGGGTCTTGCTAAGTGACACAGGCAACCTCTTACTTTGAATTTGAAATTCTCTTCCCTTTGCTTCCCAACTTCCTGGGTTTCAGCTACACACCATCGCATCCAGCACAGTCCAGCACACCCTTTTGAAAATGAGACCTTGTGACAGTTTTCTCCTGTCAGCAGTTGCTGCCAACATTACTATTAAGCAAAGCTTTCTGCAACCAGTGGGGTTCAAAAGTACCTTTATTGTATGTTTCTTCTCTGATGTGTAGTTTGGGAATGTAGGAAAATAAACAGCATTTTCATCAGCATTGGCATTTGCCCTATCAAAAAATTTCCTATATTCTCCAGGTTGATGATGTACTACTGATGTTGTTGTTGTTGTTAGGTGCTGTCAAGTCGAGTCCGTGTCATAGCGACCCTATGCACAATAGATCAAACAACCATATTTTCTTCAAAATCTTTTGGGAGCTTTAGGTACATCACCACTCTATGTCACAATGCCAGTCCCATTCAGTGCATGAACCTTCTGGCCTGTCCCTTATGAGCTTTAAAACAACTCTGAGAAATCTTCAAAGACCTCACCTTCACTGTCACCCTCCTAAAGTAGTTTACAAATCACAAAGGTTCCAGTCCTGGGTCTCTCTTGAAACAATATGAAAACTGCATCATAAAATATAGCAAATCACTGTCTAGATGGCACCTAACAACAACAACAAGGTACTAGTGCCAGTGTGTCCTGACACCTCACACTTGCGAATTGCCTCCTTGTGTTTCCAGCAGTCCATCATTGCTTTCATCAACTCCAAAAGCTGCAGTGGCTTTGTGGTTTCTCTTCTCCTCTGTGCACCAAATTATTTCACATTTTACTTTTACTCTCTATGACAGTGTTTTCGATTTCTGGCTTCCCTCTTCCCTAATTATTGTGTACAGTGAATGGAACAAGCACCTCCCACATATTGAAAATGAAGGCATGAGTGGCGTTCAGATACTATGCATAAATTATTTGCACAGCATCAATCAAGAAATCGAGAAAGAAAACAGTCTGAAAGGCCACTTAGAGTATCATTCCAACTCTGTAACATAGTGGAAAAGACATAACTATATGAAGAAGGGAAAAAAATGATTGGTTTGCAGGATTGTGGGGATGGTAAGGGATGAATACAAGGAACACAGGATTTTAGGTCAATAAAAATATTTTCCTTTTTTATTCTTGTGGTACTGGGGGTATCAGGGCCTCGTGTTTCCATGCTTTGCTAGTGCTGGAGCACTGAGCTGCACCCCCAGCCTATTTTTTCTTACTTTTCGAGACGAGGTCTTGCTAAATTATACAAACTGCCTCTGATCTCAAACTTTCAATCAATCTGCCTCCAACTCCCAAGTCTCTGGGATTACAGGTGTGTGCCACCACGCCCAGCTCTAATAAAAATATTTTCTGTGGTTTATAATGCTAAACACAGATCACACAGTTGTCCACACCCAAAGAATGTACAACACCAAGAGTGAAACCCAACACAAACTATGGCTCTACACAACCACATTTTATCAATATGTTCTTGTTGTTAGGTTTCCTCAAATCAGGTCTGACTCACAGCAACCCTATGTACAATGAACGAAACACTCCCCAACACTGTGCCATGCCTGCCATTAGGTCAGTGCTTCTCTGCTTTTGATAGGGTTTGCAATGGTGGATTGTTTCGGGAGTAGATTGCCAGGTCCTTCTCCTTAAGTCTGCAGCACTCAGTAGTCACAGGGCATCTCCTGTGAAAGGACTAACCAGGCTGACCTTGCTTAGCTTCCAAAATCAGGCAGGATCTGACACTATATATAAAGTTCAAATAGACAGTAATGTCTTCCTGTAATGTTAAAAGCACAAGCATCTAAAGTAGAAAATGGATAAAATGAGACACAGATCAAATAAAAACATTCTGTGCATCAAGGGTCAGAATCAGACTGAAAAGGCAACCTGTAGAAGGCAAAGTAACTTCACATCATATTACTCAAAAGAAGTTCATAGCCAGAATACAGAAAGTACACGTATCATTCAATAAGAAATGATATTTCTCCAATGATGTTACATAAATGGCAAACAAGGACAGGAAAAGATGCTTAACATTCATCATCAGGAATGTGACTCCAAGCCTTAAAGAGATACCACTTGACACATGAGAAATTACCAAGTGTGGCTATACTGGACGCTGGTCCACTGTTGGTGGGAACATATGATATTGCAATACCACGGAAAACAGGAGAGTGGGCCCTCAAACATTAAAACAGAATTACCATAAGACCCACCAATCCAACTTTCCTGGATACACGCACTGTACCTGAGAGCAGGACCTCAAAGAGACACTTGCATCTGCATGCACATTGCGTTGTTCACAGAGCCAAGAACCAGAAGCAAGCCAAATGTGTATCCAGAAACGAATGAAAAAGAATACATGGAGCCCACACACACTGAGTTGTATTATCCAACCTTACACATAAGGAAAACCTGGATATTAACAAGGAGCCTTATGGACATTATGCAAAGGGAAATGGGAAACTCACAAAATGGCATACATCGTACATCCCATTTATATAAGGGAAAGTCTTAGAAACACAAAGTAGAATCATGGATGCCAAGGGGTGGGAGGAGGGAAGAAGAAAGGTTACTATTTATTAGGCATATACACTTTCAATGCCTGCAAGTGTAGCACTGTGGTGTTCCACCCCTTCAGATCCAGGAAGGTAAGCAGGGTCGGGCCTGGTTAGTCCTTGGAGGGGAGACCTCCTGGGAACACCAGGTGCTATAGGCTTGGGAGAAGGAACCGACACCCCACTCCTAAAAAACCATCAGCCATTGAAAACACTACAAATAGCAACAAAACACTATCAGTCATGTGTCGCCTGCTGAACGTAGGGTTGACTCACAGGCACCTGACAACAACAACAACAATAATATACACTTTCAGTTTTGCAAGACAAAACAATTCTAGGTATCTGTTACACAACAATGTATATGTATTTAACCAACTGAACCCCAAATTGAAATGGTTAAAATTGTAAATTTTACGTTATGCGTTTCCTACCAAAATTAGAAATAAAAGTTAAAGTTACTTTTAAAAATTAAGAGCTTAATCAAACAAAACAATAAAACAATATTGACTAAAGCAAAAGAAATTAGACTACCAAGAACAGGAGACAAACAGAACACCAGTGATAAAAGGACAGAGTGAAATCCAACCTTAGTAATAATTACTGTGAATATAATTGGCTTCAATCTTTCACATAAGGCAGAGACTCTCAGACTTGATAATGAAGGAAGGCCCTACAATATATTACACAAATAGATACAGTCTGAATACAAAGATACAAACACAGTAAAAGTAAAAAGATTATACATACTAAAAAAAACCCATATTCTATAATAGATACAAATCAGAAGTAGCATAAATGAAGACAGGTAACACTACACAAAAGACACTGCGGGACAAAATATACTACCAGAAGAAGGGCAAAACTTTCATAATAATAGAAGGATAAGCTGTGAGGAAGATACAATGAAAAAGTGTTTCTACCCAAACACTGAGATTTCAAATCCCCAAACAAAGAACAGTAAAATTACAATGGGAAATAGGCAAATCGCAACCACAATTGGATTGCATGATGGTGGGCACCACCATCACTGCCGCACTGTGGAAAACAGAAAGGGCAATTCACCATGGCAGGGGTCTTTCTAAGGTGATTCCTGGAAGGGTACTCAAAGCATGAACCAGCAGTCAGTCCCACTCCACCTTGAGAAAAAGGAGAGGAAAACACATGACCTAAAGAAAGACATTCAATTTTCAAACAGAATTTAGAGAAACTAGAGAGGTACACCAGGTTTTACTGGGTTGCTAAAGAAACTCTTCCCGAAGGCCAGGTTTGTTCTCAGCAAACACTTTAAAGTAAAAAATTCTGTTGTGGTAAGGATCAAGTTTAGTGTTTTTGGAAGAAAGATAATAGATGGACACTATTTTCAGGGGCTGGTGCCATACATAGCTCAGTGGGAAAAAGGGTTCTTAGCATGCGCGAGGCCTTGGGTTCAGACCCCAGCACCAAAGAACAAAAACAAATTTTGTGCTAGGGGTGTAGATCAGTGGCAGAGCAAAGCTCTGGATTTAATCCCAGGGTTGAGAAGAGAAAGACAGACAGAAAGAGACAGACAAATATTTTCCCTAGCATTCTAAAAACCAAACTGTGATACATAGACGTTGTTTTTGTTGTTGGGTGCTGTTGAGGTGAGTCCAACTCATACAGACCCTATGTACAGCAGATCGAAACACTTCCTGATCTGTGCCAGGCACACAATCTTATTTATGTTTAAGCCCATTGTTGCAGACACTGTGTCAATCCATCTGGGGAGGTTTTTCCTTTTTTTCATTGACCTGCCCCTCTCCTAAACATGATGTCTTTCTCCACGTCTTGGTTTGTCCTGATTACATGACCAAAATATGGAAGACGCACCCTGGCCATCCTTGCTTCCAAGGAGCACTCCGGTTGCACTTTTTCTAGGACAGATCTCTTGGTTCTTTTGGAGGTCTATGGTATATTCAATAGTCATCTCCAGCACCATAATTCAAAAGCAGCAATTCTCTTTCTGTCTCCCATGTTCAATGTCCACTTTTCACAACCCCATGATCTGACTGAAAATACCATGGCATGAGTCAGGCGCACCTTTGTCTTCACTGTAACATCTTTACTTTTCAATACTCTAAAGAGATCTTGTGCCACAGGTTTTCCTAGAGCAACGTGTCTTTTCATTTCTTCACCGCTGCCTCCATGGGTGTTGATTATATAGCCAAGCAAAGCAAAATCTTGGACAACCTCAATCTTTTCTCCACTTATTGTGAAGTTGCATACTGACCCCATTGTGAGGATATTTTGTTTTGTTGATGTTTAGTCGTAACCCATACTGAAGGCTATGATCTTTGATCTTTATCAGTAAATGTTTTAAATCCTCTTCACTTTCAGCAAGCAGAATTGTGTCATCTGCATAATACAGGTTCTTAATGAGTCTTTCTCCAATCCTGATGCTGCATTCTTCCTCATGAAGTCCAGCTTCTCGGATTATTTCCTTAGCATATAAATTGAAGAGATATGGTGAGTGCATACAGTCCTGTAGCACGCCTTTCTCAACTTTAAACCAGGCAGTGCTTCCTTGTTGATACACAGATTGTGTGTGCTAAATATTAGAGTTTCCAAGTCTGTGACCAACATAGCATTAGACAGCAAACAAGGTCAGAGCAAAAAGGGTCTGTACCAGAGACTATATGGGTGTTTTTGTTTATTGGTTATTTTGGTTTTTTTTGTGGTACAATGGGCCTAGACTCAGGACCTCATACATACATTGTAAGCACACTACCTGTGAGCTGCACTCCCAGAATCTTTTCTTCCTTTTTTTTTTTTTTTCCTTCTCTCTTACGAAAGGGTCACACTAAGTTACACAGCCTGCTTCTGGCCTTGAAATTGTGATAGTCCTGACTCCACCTCCCAAGTAACTAGGATTATAGGTGTGAGGCACCACACCTAGATATATATCCCATATATTTTAAAAGACATGATTACGCTGAACTTTTTGTGCCTAATAAACAATGGAGAGCAAAAAATTGAAAAGGAAGCCATTGGATACCTAACATATCGCAATGAAGAAACAGGCAGAGAAAGCTGGTCACCTACAAACCACCTCTATTTTAATATCTACATTTCCCTAAAGCTGATTTTTACCATTTATACTTTTCCCATTTAACATATGGCCCTCATAAAGCTCATAAGTTCAATATAAACCAAAGGGAGGAAAAAACAAAAAAAACTCAACATTGATTTGTTTGTTTTTTATTGCTGACAGAAACAGAGTTCCCTGGAAGCATAGCTGGGAGAGAAGACAAAAGCAAGTGAGTTACAAAGAGAATAGCTGCAGCTTTCTCAAAAGATTCTCCTCTTTAAAACATCCTATATGTTACCTCGAAAACAGAACAAATCAAACAAAACAAAATAATGGTTCATGTGCAAGCATTATCATGTACTCCTAAATGAGAAGAAATAAAATCCTATCAGACAGGCATGTGTGATGACATTAATTGGTAGGGATTCGCCATACAATTTATTTTGGGGTTAATGGAAATGTAAAGTACCAACTGATTTAGATGACACCTAACAACAATGAAGTTAAAATTTAATAATTTTAAAATGGAAAGAAATACTGTTTCCACTAAAATTAAGGTTATAAAAATCCAGTTGGGCTCTGTTAACTATTCCTTATTAATTAGGGATTCTACAGAGAATTTCATTTCAGTGTTTCTACTGCAATAGATCTTGTCCTCATATACCTAAAAATCATAGGAAGCATACATCTTCCCACTAGACACTTTAAATGCAATATAATATAATGAAAAATGTGTGTAATACATATGTCTTCTGGTACATTGTTCCAGTTACACATATCAATGACAGTGCACCTTGTATCCAAGGCCTTGTTGATTACGTTTGTCAAACAAACTGACCTCTACCATTTGATAAGCTTTGGTCAATGGGATATTTGAAAATAACAAGCAAATACCAATTTGAAAAGAACTTGCACACTAGGACTTATCTTCTCAGACACAGTCATGTCCTAAAGATACCTAAAGACCCTCTTGTAGATAAAGGACCCAGACAAGAGCTTGCGTAAACCACCGGACATGAGAGAGTATCTTGAAACCATCAGCCTCAGTCAAGACACCACTTGGCGAAAGCCTCATATGGGACCCAGGAAACACCAGGATAGGAGAAACCCAGGACAGTACAGCCCAAAATGCAGATCCATAGAACTTTAACCAAATGAAATAGTGGTGGTTTTTTTTTTTGTTGTTGTTGTTGTTGTTGTTGTTGTTTTGGTAAGCCATTAAGTTTTGTTTCATTTTTTAACACAGAAAATACTGACACATTTAACCTTTTGAAATTCAGTTTTTTAACAATATTATTGAGTGGAGGAAGAAGTCTTGAATTGTATGTCAAATACAATCACTTTACCACCATGCACATGAGTTTTCAAAATTATAATAAAAGTGAATTATGGACTCAAGTGATTTGTTTGCTGGGTATAACTGAGCACATGTAAATCACAAAAAGCAATGGTATGCACAGCACTGAATTATGTTTTAAGTTTTATATACTACCTGTTTACTTTTTCAAAACAGGAAAAGGTTTTTTAATCATAAGGGAGCACTGTATTGCACTTTATTTACATTTTAAGAAACTGAGAACAAGTGTAATACAGTGTTTCAATACTATTTCCACAAAGTAAAGTAGGATCCCGAAATTTGCCTGCAGAACTTACATTTCATAAACAGAATAATGATATTAAATGGGAAGACTGTGTTATTTCCCCTTTAAAGTCACAAAAACCAAAGAAAGTGTTGAAGATAAAAAAGAAGACGGATGTCTAAGGCAGAGGATTTAAAATTGATATCTGTTCTAATCTGAATTGTGATTCACAATAACTTTAACCGGAAAAAAAAAATACCCTTGGTTTGACTTAAGTGTGTCAAGTGGATAACACTAGCCAAAACATTAAAATACTTAACGTTTAAAAACCATGTAACCCTGAGCAGTTCACCTCCTCGTATCCAACTTTTTTTCATCTTTCTTATAAGATAGATGGACATTGGCAACCCCTTCTTGAACTGGAAGAACTACTGGAATACAGAGAGGAGAATCATCAGATCGCTGGATACCAAATTTGGCGACAGACTGGGTTTGAGAGAACTCAGACAACACCAACAACCATGAAATTGGAAGGAACAGCAGTGTGTGCACAGGGAACGGTGCACAGATCCTCTCAGGTAGGACACTCTATGCCTGCACCACAGATCCTGCACCTCCAAATCCCCTCCACTGAGGACCATTTCCTAGTCCCTTGCCTGCCCTTCTCGGCACAGCTCACCTCTTCCAACAGGAAGGTGGTCCAAACCTCCCTTGGTGTGTGCACTAAGCAACAGGATCATTAACTGTGTGGACTCTACAGCTAGCACCTTCCCCGGTCTGGGGACTTCTGCCTCTGCTCCAAAGCGCCAGTGAGAGGGTTCAGGGACACGGTGTCCTTGCGGATGGGATTCCTATTCATACAGCGCACGCCTTCAATCTTGCTAACATCTCATCTGTTCCAAAGACAACGGGACCAACCTCCAGTATCGCAATCTGCATGGGAGAACCCACAGTCCCCGGAGACGAGTTCTTCTATAAACTTCTCTCAACTCAAAACAGGAATGTCAGGCAGGCTACAAAGTGCACTGCAGGACAAGAAACTTCCAGAAGAGACACTACCAAACCCCCAAACTGAATGGCCACGGGGCAAAACCCAATCTGCTCACACACCACAAGGGTTTCTGAGGTCTGGGGGGATTTCAGTACAACTGCGGACACACTCGTCTTACAGGGGGTGAACTGATGTCACCTAGGCGGTAACCTCCTGCGTGGCGGAGGTGGAACTCGAACTCCCATCTTCCAGTTCTCCAGGGTTGCACACCGTCCTCAGCCCCGCCCGCCGAGACGCGCGCCGTCCCCTCGCCCGAGCGTCTGCACGCAGCTCGTGTGCACGAGGAAGCGCGGCCTGGACGGCTGACAGCGCCTGGTCTCCGACAAAGCGACCCAGGACGCTGGCCGCAGGGGCCCCTTCCACAGCCCCAGACCTGCGCGACAGCGGCTGGAGTCGCCGCCCACCAAGCTCGGACCTCAGGCTGGGCGTTGCCCCTGCCGCCCTAAGACCCACAGTTCCTGCCGCCACCAAGCGGAGGGACACCCGTCCCGCCCCTACGCTACTCCGAGTCCGCTCTTCCCTCTTACATCCACGTGACAGTCTTGAGAAACACAAACTTCTCTGCCAGAGCCAGGGGAAGTGGTATTGCACATCCGGGAAGATGGCGTAGGGGGCGTCGCACAGGCACAGAGGGAACTGAGAGTCCCTTCCTACAGGCCGGAGTTGGTGACGTCAGTGAATACTAGCCACTTCCGTTAGAATTGGCGCTAGTTTCTATGAACTGAAGGAGGAAGTGCTTATCCTATTTTCCCTACAGCGTAATGTTACAAGATCCTGGAGTCTGATGGTTTCCAGTTTGGTGTCCACGCGCTTGGCAGAGATGTGTAAGTCCGCTTCACTGTCACATCCTGTTTTGACATCGTCAATAGGGAAAGAATAATAGGGGAAAAGCGTGCAGGCTCGTGAGTCGGTGATACTAATTTTGATTTTGTTTGTATTATTGTCAGCTATATGTATTCCTGTTATAGTACCCACGTGGGTTTTTTTTCATCTGTGCATAGTAAAGCATTAGAAACAATATCTGAGCCAGGAGACGAGGTGCAGGTATAATCCTTGCTACTCCGCAAGCCAATAGGAAGGATCCCAGCTGCAAAGTCAGAGGCAGCTCATGCAACATAGGGGAGATTGTTTCAGAATTTAAAAAAATAGGGGACTAGATGTGCGTAGTCGTAAGGAACTTGGAATCCCTTAAAAATATCGTTCTCCCTCACTACTGAAAAAACCGTGTATAGAGGAATAAAATTGTAAGAGCGTAGGCTAGATGCATTCCATAACCCTTGAGTCTGATATCACTCCCAGGGTCTCATAATACTTTGCACAGCAGTGTGCAAGTTCTATCCATCCATCCATGGCATCACTCTAATAACTAGTTATTAGCTAGGTGGCTCTGTGCACAGCCTGTAATCCCAGTGACTCAGGAGACTGGAGGAGGAGGATGGCACATTCCAGGCCAGAGACACACTGCACAATTTATCAAGACCCTGTCTGAAAACATAAAATAATTTTAAAAAGATGAGTGTGGCTCAGTAGATCACTTGTGGCACATGCGTGAGGTCCTGGGTTCAATCCACAAGTCCTAAGGAAAATATGCTATTTTATATTGTTTTACATATCCATCTGCATGTGAAATGATCCTGAATGTTGCTTTTCGTGGTGTCTGCCATATACTAACCAGGAGATCTCTGCAGGGGTTTCTCAAAGCTTCTGCTACCATGCATCTTCCTCCTTAAACAGGGAAGTGCCTCCACTTGTGTGATCAGACTTCAGCTGGGCTTGAGAGGAGAAATGGAGGGCAGGGTGAGATGGAGGGTGAATGTTGAAGTCGAGTAGATGGGGATGGGTGAGCGCTGGTTTCCTCTTTTCCTGGGGTATGACCTGCCTTGTTCAAATTGCTCTATCTACTCAGATCCTAAAATTATCCCCTCAGTGACTATTCAGGAGATCCTGGCACTTCATGCTTCATCTTCCTAGACCCTCCTGGAACAGGCTTTGGAATCTTTAACCTCCCTTTCCTCAGCACCCTGGATCTCCAGTTGCTGTCTTAACCATGGATTAGAATGATATATGTGGATCCTTTAAAAATAGCATGACTGATAGGAGAAAGGTGGGTGGAACTGGTGCAGAATATTTCACTCTGTAGGATGTGGTTCCTCACTTCCTCTGTGTGGACCTTGTTCTTCTGTCCATAAACTTGGCAATACCAATACACCTCACCCTGAGCCCACTTCAAATATTTAAAGACCATGAATTCAATCTCTTTTCTCTCCTCAGAGTCAAGGAGAGCTGGCTCTGGATTGACACCGAGGTGTTTCCAAAAGGAGTCACCTATTGTATTTTGAAGCGGTCGAGTATACATATTTAATAAAATTATTGGTAAGCATTTTACTTTTTCTTCTATTTTAATTAAAATACTTTCATTAATTTTATTTTTGTCTTGGTCAGTGCTTATGTACAAAAATATAGTTGATTTTTCCTGTACCCTCATAGTTCCCTAAACATGCTTATTAATCTTACCTAATGGATTCCTGGCTGGGATTTAGCTCAGTTGGTAGAGCGCTGCGCTGCAGTCTCTGAGGTCCTGAGTTCAATTCCCAGCACCGCAAAAATGGGACAAGGGCCTGGCAATCCACTCCCAAGGCAATCCTGAAACAGTCAGCCATTGATAACCCTCTGAGGGTCGCTATGAGTCAGATACTGACTCCATGGCACCTAACAACAACAACAATGGATTCCTGAGTTTCTAAATACCAGATCATGTCCTTTGCTAAGAAATTGTACTTCCTCTACAGTCTAGGAAGTGTGATTTAAAAATACAGTGAATGTTTAAATTTTTAAAACTTATTACAGTAAATGATATACTGCCGTTAGTCCATCACAAGATACTCCCCCTGCCTTTGAGTACACTTATTCCATCATTCTTGCCACTTTCTGAAGCAGTTCCGGAAGTCCTCATTCAGGAGTGCCTCTACTTTCATCCTACATCATGAGAAGCCTGAAGCCATACCACTGTGGCATCAGATCTCAGAAGCTAAGCAGGGTCTGGTCTGGTTAGTTACTTGGATGGGAACTTGGATGGGTTAGTACTTGGATGGGCCCAGCAACCCACTCCAAAAAATAATCAGCCACTGGAAACCCTATGAATCGCAGAGAAGCACAACAATACTCTTTTGTTTGCTGTACATAGAGTTGCTGTGAGTCGGACACTGACTTGATGGCACCTAACAAGAATGATGACAATGCTGTGTCACACATCACTTCTGGTATGGCAATTTCTGTCAAAGATATTACTGTGTGTCCTCTCTATCTTATTCACTGGTTTCGGCACAATGCAACTCTGGTTCTTCCTGAAAGTTAAAATGACCATGAATGGGAAACACTTTGTATCAGTTCAGGACATCAACGCAGCCCTGACAATGCAGTTAAAAAGACACTGATAGAAAAGGAGTTCCAGAACTGATTCAGAATATGCCAAGAAGGATGGAGTAGGTATGTTTGAACCGGGGGAGTATTTTGAGGGGGAATAATGACAATCTGTTATTTACTGTAATAACTCTTTTAAACATTCACTGTATTTTTGATCATGCCAGATTGTTGCCAAATTGTCTTTGCTGGGCCCTCTAGTACAGTGATATACAGAAATGGTGAGAATGGATTATCTTGTTTTTGATAGTAAGGAAACAATTATACAAGATTTCACTAACATACATGATGGTATCTAACGTTTTGTTATGTGCCTTTTATCACTCTTATGAGTATCTCTTCTATTCCAAGTTGGTTGAATGTTATCAACAAATTGTGGATCTTATGAAATTTATTATGTATTATTGAGACATCATGTGATTTTATTATTGTATTGACATGGTCTTTAACATTAAGTGGACTTTCTTTCTCTTAAGCTTCCATTTCTGAGATAACTCTCCTTTGCTGCCAGAACTGGTGCTCTGACCAGAGATATACCATGTCCTTTGAAGTACCATCTATCACTGAGAATCTCTCTCGTCCTCTGACATCAACAGCTTTGCCACAGAGGTTTCCTTCAGAGCTTGATGTCCACATAACATGACACTGCACTGGTGCCCAGGTGCGGTGAGCACATAGAGCTGGACTTCTCTGGGAGTGTGGGAGAGAGGCACAGGGCAGCTGAATGACAAAGCCAACTCTGAATGGATACATAGGTGGGAAGCAGAGAGAAAAAGCCACTCCATCCTAGCAACCCTGTGGGTTTAGTCTCCATCCTGCCTCAGCTCAAACTTTCGTGGCCCTGTGCTACAGTGAACTGGACTACAAATGTCAAGGGCCACACTGGGCAAGAGATTTGTGATGGGAGAAAAGGACCTCATATACCAGAGCCTTTCTGCTTACCCTCCTGTCACCTTTCTCCTTTCACTGTCTCCAAATTGAGTCTTCTTTGCTTCAGTGAGACATATTAGTTACCAACTATCCTATAACAAGTTTTGAGTATCCATAAGGTGCTACAGAGCATTTAATGTGTGGCACCCAAAAGGCAATAGCAAAAAGCCTGTCATCTTTGACTACGTATGTTAGTGTGGAAGACAGACCCCCTCCCCACAGATAAAAAAGACTATGATAGAACAGCACATGCTTGTGAAAAACACATAGAGCCAAATTGAGTGTGGAGTGCGTGTGGCTGGTTGCTCTTCATTAGGGAGCCGGGTCGGTGCTCAAGGAAAGGTGACCATCATGCAAGAGAGAAAGAGAGTCTGCAAGTCATGTTGTGGTCTGTGGGAAGATCTGTCCCTGCAGAGGGACCAGCAAAGGCCAGAAAGAGGCATTGTACACAGATGTAATATGGAATTCAAAGAGAAATTTGAAAGTTTCTTGAAACAAACCAAAATGAAAACACAATAAACCAAAACCTGTGGGGTCAGTCAAAGGCAGGACCAGGAAGAAAGGTTCTCACAATAAGTGCCTATATTAAAAAAGAAAAAAGATTTCACGTAATACCTACGTGCAGTTGAAGGAAGTAGAACGGGTAGAAGCAACCAAACTCAGGATGAGTAGAAGGCAATAAATGACAGTCAGCTCATAAATAGGTAAACTAGAGGAAAAATAAAACAAATCTATACAATAAACATTCAGCCTTATTTAAAAGGTGGATATAAACCCTCTAATAATTTCAAAAGATGTAGAGAAATCATTCAATAATATTCAAGGCCCCTATGAGAAACAAACAAACAAACAAACAAACACCAGAAAACTAAGTGTAAGGAACCCGCTTCAACTCAATAACATCTACTAGTATGACAAACCTACAGCCAAAATCACACTAAATGAGCAAAAGCTGAAGTTGTTTCCACTAAGATCAGGAATAAAATTATAGTGTTCACTTTCACCATTTTTATTTAATATGAACTGGCAGTCTTAGGCAAAGCAACAAGAGAAGAAAAAGACATACAGAGTTTTGAAATAGTAAATGAGGATATTAAATAATCCCTGTTGGTAGATATCATGATTTTATAACAGAAATTACCTAAAAAAATCCACCAAAAACTCTATTAAGTCAAATAAAAAATTCACTTAAGGTTGCAGGATCAGTAAACTTTTTCTTTTGTGTGTGTGTGGTACTGGGGGTTGAACCTAGAGCCTTGCGCTTACATGCTCTGCAAGTGCTGGACCACTGAGCTGCACACTCAGCCCATTTTTTCTTTTTCTTTTTTTTTTTTTTTTTACTTTTTGAGGCAGGGTCTTGCTAAGTTATACACACTGCCTCTGGTCTCCAACTTGCGATCCTCCTGCCTCTGCCTCCCAAGTCGCTGGGATTACAGGCGTGCGCCACCCTGCCCGGCTGGGATCAGTAAACTTTTAATGTACCAATAAAAATTACTCAGAAATAAAGAAAGGAATCCAACTCACAACTGCTATACAATAAAAGAGAACAGATACAAGTAAAAGTAAACAAGGACATGAGTGATCTCTATAATGAAGATGACAAAACACTGATGACAGATATTGAAGTCACAAAGGGTAAGAAACCCCATATTAATGAATTCTTAAAATTAAATTAATATTGTCGGAATGTTCACACTACACAGTTACCTAGAGATTCAATGTAATTTCTATCAGAATACCAATGAAATTCTTTTTTTCTGGGGTGAGGGTAGTAGTTGAAACCAGGGCCTTGCACATAGCTTTGTCAGTGCTCTACCACTGGGATGCACCCCTGACCCATTTTGTTATTTTTTGAGACAGGGTTGTACTAAGTTACACAGGATCCCTCAGTCCTTGAACTTGCGATCTGCCTCCTTGAGCCTCCTGAATCATGGGGATTTCAGATATACACCTTTGCATCCAGTTCCAATGATATTCTCCATAGAAATTCAGAGATTTTCCTAAATATTAAATGGACCCCACATAGCCAAAGCAATCCCCCCAAAGAAAAAAGCTGGAAGCATCACAGTATCAGACTTCACAATATGCTAGAGACATACAATAACCGAATCACCAGGGGACTGGCATAAAAACAGCAAAATAGATTAAGGATACAGAATATAGAACCAAGAAATAAAGACACACATTCACAGACAATGGATTTTCAATGCAGGCTTAAAAAAAAAAAAAAAAACCTGGAAAAAGGAAAGTTTCTCCAAAAAATATAATGGAAAAACTATCCACACGCAGAAGAAATTATAATTGTTTCTCATTCAGTAACCCATTGTGAAAAAAAAGTCTAGGCAAAATACATAAAGCCTACATAGGTAAAACCTAAAACATATACAAAAAATAAAATGCATCAATGAGTTAAATATAAGACTTGACACTATGACACTCCTAAAAACAGAGAATTCCTTAGTTCCAGGGAAAGAATTTTGGGGTATGAATCTCAAACCATAGAAAACAAAAGCATAATTGGATTGATTGGGTATCATCAAATGAAAAAGTCTGCATGATAATGAGGCACAGCCAAGAGAGTGAAGAAAGAACCTACAGTATTACATCAAATATGTGCAAACTACTCATCTGACAAGGGATTAATATCCAGAAGATATGAAATCCTCAACTCAATAGCAAATCACAAAACAAACATAACAAGTTCTGATGATAACCTGTAAAAAGAGGGAGGCTGAACAATTCATGACAAAAATGTAAATCAGTACAGCCATTTTGAAAAGTAGTATAGAGGTTCTGAACCAAACTAGAAAGAGAACTGCCATGTGATGCAACAATCCTATTTTGTGTATACCAGTAAATCAAAAAGAAAGGAGTCACACTCACAGTCTGAATTCAGTACTAGAAGAAACATCTGCACATGTGTGTTTACCACAGCACTATTCACAATAACCAAAATGTGGAATCAGGGCAGGTTCATATATATGTAAATATATATACACACATATATGTACATATACACAGGCACACATACATGCACATGTAAATGTATAATGGGGTGTGCATACATATGTAAACACCATGGAATACTGTTCAGACACAATAATGAAAACCTCTCACTGGGAGAAACTCGGATGAAAGTAGAGGACATGATATCAAGTGAAGTCAGTCAAGCACAGGAAAACAAAATACCACATGTTTTCACATGTATGTGAAAGCTAAAAGTTGCTGTCATTGAAGGGAAGAGAAATGATAACCAAAGCCTGGCAACTGTAGAGGAAGAAGGATGGAGAGAGCGTGGTTTAACAAGGTAATCAGATGGATAAAAGGAAGAATATCTCATGCACAATAGGATAACTCTATGTGACAGTGGTTAAGTGAATAATTGAAAATGGCTAATAGAAAGTTTTTCACATTCCCAACACACACACACACACCTAATAAGTACCTGAGATGAACAATATGCCAGTTACCATGATGTGATCATCACACATTGTATACATGTATTGAAATGTCACACCTATGCCAGAAATATGTACATTTACTATATCTCCAAAAAAGTCTGTGAAATATGATAGACTCTTGGTATTTTTAAATCTTTAATTTTTCTCTTTTAAGACAAAGACTCACTATGACGCCTAAGCTGCCCTTGAACTCATGATCCTCCTGCCTTAGCCTCACGAGTATAGGTACTACAGACATGTACCTCCTTGCCTGGCCTGGGATAAATTAGAAGAAAACTTAGAGGTTGGAAATGGTGGTACCCACATGTAATGTTGAGGCTGCAGTAGAGTTCAAAGCCAGGCTGGGGTGCACAGCGAGAGCCCATCTCAAAACGAAATATTAGTCTTGTTTGAAAAGACAAGAACTCAAAATACCTGAGGCATATATGGCAAAATGGGAGTAAATTTCAGATCCAGGGGATGAGTGAATTGGGTTCATGACATGACCCTTTCCACCTATCATGTGTATAAATCCACACACACCTTCCCTTGTCATTGTCACAATACATTTGATAATTACAGATTTGGGGAAGAGGACACACCTGCCTGCTCACCATTGTTTACTCTCGAGCAAGTAGGCAGGTCAACGGCCAAAAGGGACAGGGACACTTAAAACACATGCTTTATTGTTGTTTTACCATTGAAGGCTGAGTATTCATCTAAGTGAGGAATGGTGGTGCACACCTTTAAACAAGACCCTGTGTCAAAAGTGAAAAAAATTAAAGATGGGCTGGGGGTGCAGCCCAATAGTGGAGTGTTTGCCGTATGTGTGAGGCCCTGGGTTCAATCCACAAGTACCACCAAAAAAAAAAAAAAAAAAAAAAAAAAAAAAAAAAAAAAAAAAAAAAAAAAAAAAGGAGGAGGAGGAGGAAAACTAGTTTACTCGTCTGAAAAATGAAAAATGTGTTTTGTAAAAATTTGCATGATCTTTAATGTGTGTAACAATCTATTACAATCAGTGCTCTATAATTTATATAATAAATCTCTTTAGGCATTTTAAAGTGTTTCTAATTTTACACTATTATAAATAATACAACAAATATCTTTCCATCACCCTTAATTATATTAATCCTTACGATTTTATTGTTGGTGGCGTTCAGTGCCTTTAAATCGAGTTCAACTCATAGTGACCTTACATAAAACAAACGAAACATTACCCAACACTGTGCATTGTCTGGCACTATTGTCAGTGGCTTCTCTGCTATTCATAGGGTTTAGGATGTCTTATTGTTTTTTGGGAGTCGGCTGCCATGTCCTTCTGTGAAGGATACAGCACCTGGTATTCCCACGTATGCTCCCATTGAAGGACTAACCAAACCTAATTTTGCTTAGCTTCAGGATACAACTGAATTGGATGTAGCTGCAGGCAATCCTTACAATATATCCTTAGAAAGTTTGATACGTTCTTTTTTTTTTTTTTTTTTTTCCGGTACTGGAGGTTGAACCCAGGGCCTCACACTTGCATGCTCTGAAAGTGCTGGATCACTGAGCCATCTCCAGCCCATTTTTTAATTTTTTTGAGACAGGGTCTCACTAAGTTACGCAGACTGCCTCTGGTCTCGAACTTGCAATCCTCCTGCCTCTGCCTCCTGAGCTGCTGGGATTACAGGCGTGTGCCACCGCGCCCAGCTTGGTGCATTCATTTAAGACTTCTACCTTGAAGACCAGAATCTTTATGACACATACTCCTATGTGGTTGACAAGGAAGAATGCACTTGAGAACACAGCTAGCTGATAATTGTGGAAAATGGTGCACCTTGTGCACAAGGATGGACTCATAGCAAGCGCAAAATATCTTGAGAGCCTAAGGTGGTATGAGTCAAAAAGTATGTCAGGCATTCCCTCCTTGACCAACTTTAGCTGGGTTCCTCTGAGCCTCCTTCCTGACAAAGCTTAAACCCTGGCCCTTAGTAAGGACTAAATTCAAGGAGATGACTGGCTTCTACCCACACTGATAACCTTAGTCATTTTCTAGGCACAGACTGTTTGTGTTGCCCCTTGGCTGTGTAGTCCCTTATCTCTTTTGTACTAAGAGTTGAGCTCAGGGTGGTGCCTTACACCTGTCATCCCAGCACCTATGAGGCAGAAACAGGATGATCATGAGTTGGAGGCCAGTCTGCACTACATACCAGCTAGAGACAAGCCTGAGTTGCATAGGAAATTCCAAATCACGCCGGGCTACAAAGCAAAACTGTCTCAAAAACTTAAAACAAAAAGTATTAAAAGAGTTGAGTTCAGTCTTTCTCCACTATTATAAAACAGGTGACAACTACGTACTACAAATGTCCTGGACAAAGACTTCCTTACTTCTTTTCACAAGTGTGAAAATAAGCTTTCCACATGTCAACTGTTAACGTACTCCTCCTTTTATCTAGCAGACAGACTTCTCAGAATTCATGGGACAGATTCACCCACATGTACAAAGATGAACGTGAAGGACACCAATTGAAGAGGTTCATAAAAGCAAAGCATGTGAATCAACCTGAGTGTCCCTCAGTCGGAGAGTGCAGCTAAAGTACATTGCTTCCAAACAGGACACCGCTAAGCAACCTTTGAAAGGAAGGAAGTTCCAGATATCCTAACAAGAAAAAACCCCAAAGTTGCATTATTCTGTGAAAAACCTCAAGATGTATCCTATCTAATCTGCCACAATTCATGTAGAAGAGCAACTCGAAGGGAATGGGGAGGCAAACACAAGCTGCTTTATGAATTCAAGTGAGCACACACAAATAGCTGGGATAGTGGTCTCAGGAGAGGATGCAGAGGCTGGGGAAGAGGAAGCTCAATCACCGTGCACTAATATAGACAGACAATAAGCACCTCACTTACTTTACAGGCATTGAATCTTCCACAAGCTTCCTTTAGTGTCATCTGGATTTTGTTTTGCTGTTTTTCCCACAGGCTCCATGTGGCTCCAGGTTACCTTCAAATCTGTGATCCTCCTGCTTTCTGCCTCAGCC
This sequence comes from Pedetes capensis, assembly GCA_007922755.1. NCBI lineage: Eukaryota > Metazoa > Chordata > Mammalia > Rodentia > Pedetidae > Pedetes > Pedetes capensis. Next base: position 81,653 of record VMDO01005706.1, on the reverse strand, counting down.
TCTCAGGTGCTGGGATCACAGGTGTGTGTCACCATGCCTGGCCCTCCTGTCTGGACTTTGTAATACACTAACATTGGTAAATTCTCTAAAAGTTCATTGAGAGGTTTGTTACAATACAAGCAGAATGCACATATATAGACCCAAGAGTTTTTTCCTTTTATTAATAAATGTTGGTGGGGTATACAGTAGTAAGGGGTTTGCTATTTCCATTGTGCAACTACTACATCATTTTTCGTGGTACATTCTTCAAGTTACATAATTTATAGAACCCAATTGATATGTAGTAAAAATTATATGCAATTATGGTTTATATTATTCTACACTTCCCATATTAGTGTAGTTGTATCAGATGAGATTACCCTCCTCCACTATCTCTTTGCATTATTTCTCCTCCTCATCCTCCCTTCCATAACCTTTGGCCCCCTTGCTAGGCCCTCCTCCCTTCCTACCCTGCTTATTTTTTCCCTTCTTAGATAAGCCTGATTGTTCTATATATCTAATAGGTACAGTTTATTTTTTCTTCCTTTAAGTAAGATTTAGGTGCTACATATGAGTGAGACCACACGATATTTCTCTTTTTGGGCCTGAGTTCATTGGCTTAAGATGATATTCTCCAGTTCCATCCATTTTGTTGCAAGTGACATTATTTCATTCTTTTTCATTGCAGAGGAATTCTGCACTGTGTATATATACCAAATAATTTTATTCATTCTACTGGTTTTGGACATCTTGGTTGATTACATGAAGTTTGATTGTGAACAGTACTACACTAAATACAGAAATGCAGGTGTCCCTATGATATGACGACTTATCATCCTTTGGGTATATTTCTATGAATAGTATAGCTGGGTTGTATGGCAGTTACATTCTTAACTTTCTAAAATCTCTCCATACTGATTCCCAATGTAGTTGAATTAATTTACAATCCAATGAGAGTGTAAAATGGCTCCTTTTTCACTATATCATCGTCAGCACTAGGTATTGTTTTGTTGATTTGGGGCATTCTTATTCAAGTGAGATGGAATCTCAGAATTGTTATGATATGCATTTCCTGAATGGCTAGAGATACTGAACATTTTTTCATGTGCTCCCTGGCCCTTCCAACTTCTTCCTTTTGGAAGTGTTCATTTCCTTTGACTACATATGTACTGGGTTATTAGTTGTTTTGATGTTGCATTTTTCCCATTCTTTGTATATTCCTGAAAGCAGTCCTATCCGGTTGGTAGGATGTAAAGATGATGTCCCCTTCTGTAGGCCCTCTGTTAACTCTGCTGGTTGTTTCCTTTGCTGTGCAGAAGCTTTTTAATCTCATGTAAACCCATTTGTTAATTCTTGATGCTGCTTCCTAAGTCACTGGAGTCTTGTTAAGGAAATAGTTTCCTATGCCCATTTGCTAGAGCATGTTTCCTACCTTCTAGTAGTTTTAAGGTTTCCAGTTTTATGTGGAGGTCTCTTATTCATTACAAATTGACCCTTCAAATTGAGATACAGGTCTATTGTCACTTTCCTACAAGTGGGAATCCAATTTTCCCAGCACCATTTCTTGAAGAGGCTATTTTTTTCTCCATTGCATGTCCTTAGCTTATCTGTCAAATATCAGGTGGTTGTAGTTGGGTAGCTGTATCTCTGACTCAATTCTGTTTATCTCCAAGTCTATTTTTGTACCAGTACCAACCTGTATTTGCCACTACTTCCCTGTAGTGTAGTATGAAGTTGACTACAGTGAACTCATCTGGCCTGTTATGTAAGCTTATTTTGGCTACATGTTATCTTTTGTGTTCCCATATGAATATGAGGATTATTTTCCTGTTTCTGCAAAATCTGAACTTGAAATTTTTATGGGAATTATATTAAATATGTAAATTGTTTTCAGTAATACAGCTACCTTTACATTATTGATTCTCCTGCTCCATGAGCAAGGGAGGTCCTTCTATCTTCTAGTATCCTCCGCAATTTCCTTCTTTAGAGTTTTGAAGTTTTCCTCATGTAGATCTTCAAGGTCTTGCATAGAATGGTGAATATATGTATATATATACACACATACATACACATACATATACAGACACTATATATAGATACCATATATGTATACATGTATATATGTGTATGTATGTGTATACATACGTATGCATGTGTATGTGTATGTATGTATGTATGCGCATATATATATTTGTTGTTGGTACTGCTGTAATCAGGATTGTGGCTTTAACTTCCTTCTCTTCCTGTTCACTATTGGTGCAAAGGAAGGCTACTGGTTTCTGAGTGCCAAATTTCATTCTGCTACTTCACTGAAAGTTAATTAGGTTTACATGATTTCTAAAGTAACCATGGGGTCCTTTAGGTAAAGGATCAGGTTATCTGCAAATGAGGATAATTTGATCTCTTCTTTGCTTATCTGTATCCCTTTTATGTCTTTCATATGTCTGATAGCTCTAGGGAGGACTTCAATCAAAATACTGAGTAAGAGGAGAGAGAGTGGACATCCTTGTGTTGTTCCTCATCTTAGAGGGAACAGATTCCATTTTTCCCTGTTTAGTATGATACTGGAGGTGGGTTTATCATAATGGCCTTTATGATGTTGAGGTATTTCCCTGTTATGCCCTCTTTCTCCAGGACTTTGATGAAAGGATGTTGCACTTTGTCAAAGGACTTCTCAGCATTACCTGAGATGATTATGAATTAAGAGTAGGCATTTCTCACTCAGGCTGGGATTTAGCTCAGTTGGTAGAGCGCCGCTCTGCAGTCTCTGAGGTCCTAGGTTCAATTTCCAGCACCACAAAAATGGGAGAAGGATGTGGCAATCCATTCCGGAGGCAATCCCAAAACAATCAGCCATTGAAAACCCTATAAGGGTCACTATGAGTCGGACACGACTCGGCGGCACCTAACAACAAACAACAACAATTTCTCACTCACATAAGGCAGCAGTCATCAGCCTTTCTGGCAAAGGGGACCAGAATCTTAGAGCACTATTATGACACAGACCAGGGTCAGAGAGATGGTGATATGACAGGAGGTGCTAAGGTGGTAATGCAAGCAGTGGGGAGTGGCTGCAAATCCGCCGGGTACCCATTTGCAGCCTAGTGGTTGGGGGCCCCTGACAAACAGGACAAGTGGAGGGATCAAAGACAGAAGACAGAAGATATCTCCAATCAATTTCTTTTGTATAAAACCACTGTTACATTCTCACACCTATGAAGAGCACCATGATGGTCATCTGCACTTCACTTCTACAAGACATGAGAAATCAAAGGACTGCACAGATTTCTATAAACCTGGCCTGGAAATAACATCAGCAGAGATCAGCTACATAGTTCACCACAATAACAGCTTTGGAGCCAAAAGAAAATAGAGTGGATTTTGAGAACACATGGCCACACTCTGCCACACAGGATCATTCCCTGTGAGAGTTCCATGTCCTGTTGAGGCAGAATTTCTGTCAAGTGACATTGCCACAATCTTGACATTCTTACAGTGTTTCCTCTATGTGATTTACCTGGTGCCTGCTGAGGTTTGACTTGCGGGAAAACATTTGTCCACATTCTTCACATTCATAGGGTTTCTCTCCTGTGTGAGTTCTCTGATGCTTGGTGAGGTTTGTCTTGTGGGAAAACATTTTTCCACATTCCATACATTCATAGGGTTTCTCTCCTGTGTGAGTTCTTTTATGCTCATCAAGGTTGCCCTTTTGGCTGAAAGTTTTCCCACACTCATTACACTCATAGGGCTTTTCCCCTGTGTGAATTCTCTGATGTACAATGAGAGCTGATTTATGGTTGAAAGTCTTCTTACATTCTTTACATTTATAGGGTTTTTCACCTGTGTGATTTCTCTCATGTTCAGTGAGTTTTGATTTATCCTTGAATGATTTCCTACATTCCATGCACTCATAGGGTTTCTCTCCTGTGTGAATTCTCTGATGCTTATAGAGGTGTGACTTCTGGTAAAAGGTTTTACCACATTCATTACATTCATAGGGCTTTTCACCTGTGTGAATTCTCTGATGTACAGTAAGGACTGCCTTAAGGTTGAAAGTTTTCTGACATTCTTCACATTCATAGGGCTTTTCTCCTGTGTGAGTTCTCTGGTGTACAGTGAGGGCTGTCTTATATTTGAAAGGTTGCCCACATTCATTACATTCATAGGGTTTATCTCCTGTGTGAGTTCTCTGATGTTGGCTCAGGTATGAGTTACGGGAAAATGTTTTTCCACATTCATTACACTGATAAGGCTTTTCCCCTGTGTGAATTCTTTGATGGATGGTAAGTTTTGACTTACAAATGAATATTTTCTCACACTGGTTACATGCATAGGAGTTTTTCCCCCTACGTGTCCTCTGAGAAATTGTATGGTGTGAATTGCTAGTGAAGGCTTCCTTATTTTCTGTGCTCTCAAAAGGTTTGCATCCTGTGTGTGTTTGTTGACCCATAGTGATGACAGATGTTTTATACAATGTATTTTCCCCAACCTGAGGTGGCTCTGCATCATTGAAGGATGACGCATCATGATCTTTCCTGTATTGATTACCTTTACCAGAGATTTTTCTCACATGTACTCTCTGATGTTTCAATGCCTCTGGGTTCAATGCTTGAACTTGTCCACCCTGCTCAAAGCCCTGGTGCCTAATGCAAATCCTATGCTGCTGTAGATACCCAAGGGATTTTACAGTTACACTACAGGCGACAGGTGTCTTTCTACCCTGTACCTCCTCAGAATCAGTAGAGAGAAGCATGTCCTCACATACGCTGAAGCCCTTTTGCCTAGGTCTTAAACAGTTTCCATTATTTATCATCAGGCTTGAAATACGGTATGAGCTCAAGTTAAGTTTTTTTCTGGATTCAATTATCTTTTCAGTTGATGTGTTGCTGTTTTTGATTACAACTTTCCACAAACCTTTGTTTTGACTTTGCAGGTTTGGCATGACTTGGTCATCCAATTTCTGGACACCTAAAATTAGAAAACAAAAATCATATCCATAAATTACACATAAGCATTTTTCATGAATGATCATGTAAATGTAAAGGTGTTTCTTCCTCTCTTACTAGTCTAATGTTTAGAATTTATCAAAAGTGAGCTGAGCGTGGTGGTGCATGCATATAATCCCAGCAGCTCGGGAGGTGGAGGCAGGAGGATCACAAGTTCGAGACCAGAGGCAGTCTGTGTAACTTAACGAGACCCTGTCTCAAAAAAGTAAAACAATGGGCTGAGGGTGCAGCTCAGTAGTCCAGCACTTGCAGAGCATGCAAGTGCAAGGCCCTGGGTTCAACCTCCAATGGTGAAAAAAAAAAAAAAAAAAAAGAAGAAAAGAAAAAAGAAAAGAATTCATCAAGAATGAATATTGATTATTTGAGTACACACATAGAAGGCTCAATGGCAAGAATATTTTGAAGAAAATGTATTGTAGGTCAATTTTGTTATTGTGTGAATACCAGAGAGTGGACCTACAGAAACCTAGTTGGCAAAGGGTGCTGGGATTTAGCTTAGTTGGTAGAGCACTGCGCTGCAGTCTCTGAGGTCCCAAGTTCAATTCCCAGCACTGCAAAAATGGGAGAAGGGCCTGGCAATCCACTCCCAAGGCAATCCCGAAACAGTCAGCCATTGAAAACCCTGTGAGGGTCGCTATGAGTCGGATACCGACTCGACGGCACCTAACAACAATAAGTTGGTGAAGGACAATCATGCAAATAGCCTCTTGACAAAATCAAGAGACAGAATAAATAAAGATGTATGAGGCACCTCCCAAAGTAACAAACAGCACACTGTCTAACAATGTCGTGGCTGTTATGAGCTCTCAAGTAGGTCCCACTCATAATGATCCTATGTACAACACAAAAAAACACTCTCTGACACTGTGCCATGCCTGGCACTGTTGTTAGTGCTCCTCTGTTATTCATAAGGTTTTTCTGGGTGAAGTGTTTATGAGTGGGTTCGCATGACCTTCTCTCTAGCGTGCAACACCTGGTATTTCCAAGTGGCCTCCCTTTCAATGACTAACCAGGCCAACACTGCTTAGCTTCCACGATCAGGCCGAATTGGATGCCTGGGTGCTATGGCCATAGACTGTATAACAATAAGCTTTTTTTAATAAGTAGAAAGAATGTACCCTAAAACAATCATAATACATAAACTACAGTATAGTACATAAACTAGTACCAAATAATGCATTTATTATTATTAATGCCATAGTTTGGATATTAAGTGTTTTCCAAAGGCCCAAGGTTTCCCATCCCCAGGGTGGCTCTGTTGGGAGGTGCTGTGAAGAGGCTGGGCTTAGCAGAAGGTCTGAGATCACTGGGCATATGTCATCAAAGGGGACTGTGAGAGACCCCTCCTCTACCTCATCCTTTACTCCCCTCCTTCTTCCTAACTTGTAATAAGCATATTGCTATCACATGCTCCCATCGTGATGTTCCACTATCACCAATGGCTAAAAGTGATGGAATTCAACTATTTTCAAGCAGAATTCCCAGGACCCATAAGGCAAAATGAACTTTTTTCCTTTATAAGTTAATTGCTATAGACATCTTCTTAAGGTAACGTACAGCTGAGTAGTATTTAGCAAGGGTGGCCCTAACAATTATATCCTACACATATCTGTATGTGTTATACTTTTCTATGATTGGCAGAGTAGGGAGTTTGTTCACATCATCATCATAAACCTATGGGTAATGCACTGAGCTATCTAACAAAGTCTACAATGGCAGTAGGTGATAGGAATTTTGAATTCCAACATAATCTTATAGGGCCATGATAATATATCTGCTCCATTATTGATTGAAGCCTGCAGCCGTGGGCCTGTGACATTCAATCCCATAAGATCTCAGAAGCTAAGCAGGGTCGGGCCTGGTTAGTACTTGGATGGGAGACTGCCTGGAAACACCAGGTGCATAGGCTTGGGAGACAGACCCAGCAACCCACTCCCAAAAATCATTCTGCCACTGAAAACCCTATGAACAGCAGAGATGCACTGAAATAGGGTTTCCCCTGTTGTATGTAGGGTTGATATGAGTTGGATACCAACTAGACAGCACCTAACAACAATAACAACATTGTTGATTGAAATGTCATGAGGTTGACACTGTATATGGTTTTCTTCTAATTCACGTCATGTAGTAAATGAAAAACATATTTTCTAACATTAAATAGTGCCTTTCTTTGATTCTTGTTTTTTATTGCTTTTTAAGACAGGGTATCTTGACATTCCCCAGCTAGCTAAAACTTGCTATTGTACCCAGTCTGGCCTTGAAATCATGATCTTCCTTCTTCTCACTCCCAAGTGCTGGGATGACAGATAAATGCCACCACATACGACTAATTTTTTCATTTTTTAAGTCAAAAGAAATATTTACCAAAAATATTTGCCCACTATCTACATGTAGTTTTCTACCAAGTCCTTATCATCATGAGTGCTATTCATTTTTCCTGTTCTTTTTCTCTAGGTTATTTGCAAAACAACATTGGTAACAGAACTGATAGTCTCCTTGTTCTGCTTTGAAGGCAGCAATGTTTTCCCGGATCAGTTATTGCAGGACCGTAGAAGGCCATTTGTCTGTAATTCACATAACAATTTGAATCAGGGAAAAGATTTTGTACCTATATGTATATAATTTCCATTCGTCCCTGGGGAATGACGACAGGCTTTGGGTAGATTTCAACTCTCCTTTTCATCCATGCTAGACAAAGACAGCTTCATTTACATTCCTAACTTAACCTAACCTTCTCTGCTTCTCAGAAAGATAACATATGTAGGATGCTTCAGTCCATCACTCAAGGTATCCCTTACAAACTGAACTAGTGCGAGTAGTTGTACACTTGCACTCTGCCCATCATCTCTGAAAACTGCTTTTCAGTGTCCTTGTGAGATCAACATCTTTGGCATTAACCCCTTCAACCCAACTGATGATATGATGCATCCCTATTACATAATTCCTTGCTTCTAAAAGCTTTTATTTTGCCCACTAAAGTTTCAACTGTCCCTGGTTTAATAGAAAATAGAGTTGTCAAGGGTCTGAGGCATGAGAATTGTGAGTTCAAGCCAAGTCTTGGCTACATTGAGAACCTGTCTCATAAAAATAAGCAAACATAAAACCAAATAAAAATTAAAATAAAATGGAGTTATAAGTACATCTCTCATTTTCTTTGTTATTGTAGAATGATGTCCACAGAGAAAGGAGGAAAATGGTAACTTCCAACTCAATTCTCAAATATGTATCAGAGAAGTCTAACCCAAATCCTTTAATTTATTTGGACTTAGGTCCCCAAATACAAAACCACTTCTTTCAATGCTCCTAATATCTGGATCTTTTTGAGATTCATGATTTTTGATACATGGTACAGAGGATTGCTCGTAGATTTTTCTCACTATCATATCAACTGATTGGTGACCTTCTCTGTAAGAATGACTTTAGACTAGCTTCCATCTACTGATACCCAAACTTGTATCTCCAACAGTGATGGACACTCTTAAATCTAGATTTTACATTCACCTGGGTATGTTACATAAATGTGGGAAAAGAGTTAATTTGACCTGAAACCATGCCAAAGCAAACACTCAATAATTGCCTGAAACTGCCCTCTCTAAACCAAGCTACCTGCATTATCTCTGCCCACTATTTTTGTCTCTCTCTCTATTTAAATATTCCACATGCTTCTTATGCAGTTACTCAACATGTTTCTGGTTCCCTTATCATAGAACATAGTCTATGAAAGAGACATAATATGTTGATTGCTAATATATCTACAGCTATAAAATGACCTCAGCTCACAACCTGGTTGATTAATGTATGTTAAAAGATGAGGTGAGGTAAAAATAAATGGGGACAGTAACTCCACTGCACGGTAGAAGAGAGGACAGTGGAGAATCCTGGAAATTGAACAATGAAGAAAAACATGTAAGAGGAAGAAGGAAGGGATTCGAGTTGGGGCAAACATGAAATATATTCAGCAAAATCAAAGGCAAGCATGTACGTGTGAGGGCCTCACTGGGGTGATATCGTAACTGTTCTCTGTGCACGAAGACCAGCTGCTTCACTTCTGGCACCAAGGAAAAGGTGATGGAATAGCTCAATGCTTCCAGCCTCTTGATGTCCTTCATGAGTCCCTCCTTCATGCCCACCCACACTGACTGACCTGCCAAAGGCTGGAATTGCGGCTCTCTTCCCACCCATGGCTCTGCTCCTTGCTCCAGTCTCAAGATCATCTCAGGCTTCTGGACACAACACCCTGTCAATGGGAAATAAAGCAGGATTTTGTGAAATAGCAGCTTGGCTTCAGGAACCAGATCAAGGGTCAATATGACACATTCATTAGGAAGGCATGACACATTCCTCTTGGACCAGAATCCCACACAAAATAGGAGGAAGCCACAGAAATGAGTCCGGAATTTTCCGAACAAGAAAATGCAGAGGCTTGGGAATTATGGAGAGTTTGCTCACCCAGTGACACCAGGCTGCTGTAGGTCTCCAGCATCACATCCCTGTACAGCGTCCTCTGAGCACCATCCAGGTTCTGCCATTCCCCCCAGGTGAAGTGCACGGCCACGTCCTCGAAGGACACCAACCCCTACAATGGCACGTTTCTCAACTCCACTCCTCAGCCCAGGTCACCAGAACAGGGACCAGGACGTCACCGTCTACTTCTTACTACACATATCAAACAAGAGATGGAACTTGCTTTGCATTCTACGTATAGTCAGGGAGAAGGAAAAACATCATAACAGATGTACCCTCAAACAGTAATAATTTATTACTATCACTACTGCAAAGTTTATATGCTACATCTAAAACCATCCTTCCTGCTGGAAAATGAGCATTAATAACATTTTGATCCTCTGAGCATTTTATGATCTGATATGAAGTTGAAATACACATCAACAGTTATGTTAAATGAACTAATTGCACAAACTGAATATAGGTTAGTATACAAAGAATGAAAAATATATTGTGTATTATGAGGTTGCATTGCCCTGAAACAGCAAAGAACCTTAGTTCTTCCTTAGATCCACCTATTCTTGTGAATATGGGGCAACAGAAGGTGTGTATTTGCAAAGGCACAAAGAACAAACATCACATAGATGAAAGTACACTGACTACCATGTCCAGGGGAAAGATCCTCTGCCATGAGAGACAAATGGAATACAGAAGGAACTCACTATCCAGTGATTCTGCATTTATATATCTTGTTGTTGTTGTTGTTATTGTTGTTAGGTGCCGTTGAGTCAGTATCTGACTCATAGTGACCCTCATAGGGTTTTCAATGGTTGACTCTTTCAGGACTGCCTTGGGAGTGGATTGCCACGTCCTTCTCCCATTTTGCCATGCTGGGAATGGAACTTGGGACCTTAGAGACTGCAGAGCAGCGCTCTACCAACTGAGCCAAATCCCAGCCCCCTTATATATCTTACCCAATAGAAAAAAAGTTTATGTGCCTATGTCTTTCAACTACTTACACATTAAAAGCATATAAACACACATCACCACATGTCTTTTTCATGTGCCAAAGACTAGTTTGTGTGGCTCACAGGGTGCAAACACTGGCACTTTCCTAGCCATATGATGTAAATGATGACATCTTATATGAACAAGTAAGTTATACGACCACATTTGCATTTAACAGTCAACTCTAGAAGGATACTTGACTGAGTCTCCAGGTAGCATCACAGCAGAAGGAAACAGGATGACAGACTACCACCTATATACAATTGCAAAGTAATTCTAAAAAAACAACAATGAAAAGTAAAAGCAAGAATATAATATGCCATTTGGGCTGGGTAAACGTTTAGCTCAGTGGGTAGACTGCTACTCTGCACTCTGTGAAGACGCAGGTTCAATCCCCAGCCCCGCAAAAAAGGGAGAATGACGTGGCAATCCACTTCCAAAGCAATCCCGAAACAATCAGCCATTGAAAACCCTACAAGGGTAGCTATGAGTGAGATCTGACTCGAGGGCACCTAACAACAGTATGCCTTTAATTTTCTGAACAGAATGTCCAAGAGGAGCATTACTTCCAGAATATATGCATGACTGCAGCTAGTTATGTACTAGAATTGTAAGGTGAAATATGGACAACAGAAGACTATGAGGGGGCAGAAGTGACGGACTTGGAGACATCATAGTGGAAATAAATGAGGTCTCAAAATGTGGGCTATTCAAATGGCAAGCGGCTATGATTCTGGAGTCAGGAGAAAGATATCAGCTCTAGTTTAAAATTTGGAAAGTACCAAGATTTCAATGATATCAGAAGCCATTAGAGTGAATGAAATGGAGAGACTGACAGGAAAAAGGGAACAAGTACATAATCTATAGAAACATTGAAAGAAAGAAAAAGAGAAACAGACTGTGATGATGAAGAAACATCCTAAGTGTATTTCACAAAGAAGAGCTGTATAATAGAAAATCATTAATATGGTTGTCCACATTCATACATTACGGACAAATATCTCCTCATTATCAACACAGACATTGAGAAGGTACCTTAAAAGAACATTTCAGGTTTCTTTTCCTGCCCATGATGAGGTTGGAAATCATAACACCATCCTAACTACAAATGAAAAACTAAAAGACAGAAAAATTGCTGCTCCCAATATTGGAGAGACAGACAGGCCAACAAATGGAGTCATGGCCACAGGAGCAGAAGAAAATAAGAAAAGTAGCCAACATCTTGTGAGAAAACATACAACCAAAAGAGGTAAGTGAAATATTCAAAGCATTAAAAAAAAAAAGCAACCCTCAACCTTGAGTATTGTGACCTGTGAAGTCATTTTTCAAAAGTGAAAGGGAAGTAAAGATGTTTCAGACAGAAAAAAAATTGAGGGAATCTGTTGCCACTATGTGTGTCTTAAAAACAATGTTAAAAGAAATTCCTCCAACAGAAAGAGAAGATACAGATCAGAAACCTGGATCTACCTAAACAAAGAGCATCAAAGAAGGAATAAGCAAAGCTGAACTAAAAACTTTCATTTTTCTTATTTGTAATTAATCAAAAGGATACAGTTTGTACTTGATGATAGTAACAGTGTATACAGTTATGCATAAATTTAAATGCACAGGATTGTATGTTTCATTGTAACTAAAATGAATGACAAGAGGATGGGAGAGATAAAATTAGGATTAATTGGCTATTCTAAGATTTATGATACCCATGAAGCAGTATAGTGTTCTTCTAATGTGGATATGGATTACTTGTAAATGTATATTGCAAATGCTAACCTAAAATCCAAAAATACTACTATAAAAAAAGAAAATAATATCAGAAATGAAAGAGGGGACATCACTACACAGCTTGTAGACATTAAAAGAATCATGAAGGAATACTATGAACAATTCTATATACATGTTTAACCAAAAGAAAATGGATTAATTCCTCAAAAGACACAATTTACTAAAACTCATTTAAGAAATACACAATTTGAAGAAACACTCATGTAGTGTAGCTGGTTCCTCTGGGCTGGAAATGTCCACTGCTATCTTGAAGGAGAACATCTGTGATGGCCTAGGAACCTGTGGCCCACAGTCATAGCAACAAAATGAGCAAAACTCTAGCTGATATCTAGGCCTATGGTAATAGTAATAGGGCTATTACCATGCCCTCTTAGAAGGGGGGAAGAGGGTCACAAGATCCTCAAGAAACCATAACAGGACCCCACAATACCCTCCCCTGAGGTGCCAATCACCACATTTCCTGCTCCAGCTTTATATGATGCTAAGTTATATAAGAAGTAAATGACTGAGTGGGCATGGGGACCCTTTGGGGATGCAGCTGCATGAGTCACTCGTGATTCTGGAAGTAACCCCAATAAATTCATTGGTTCACCAAGTTGGACGTGACAGAATCCTTTCTTTGATCTGTCTGTACCCTCTCTCTCTGGGGTCAATGGACATTCTCTTTACATCTCCGCAGGGACTGTAGTTTGCACAGCAATGTACCTATTATGGAAAGAGTCCCTGGCCTACATATGTTCACTGGTGGCTTCAACTAAAACTTTAAGGAAGAAATTATACCTGTTCCCTACTGTCTATTTCAGAGGACAGAAGCAGATGGAATCCTTGTTAACTCATTCTAGGATGCCAGCATTACCCAAATACCAAAACTAGATGAAGACATTATAAGAAAAACCACATATCAGTATATCTCACACATGCAGAAATCTTCAACAAAATATCAGAACATCAAATCCAACCATAAAAAGAATTATATACCATAACCAACTCGGATATTTCCCATGCACATAGGGTAGTTCAATGTTTAAACATAAATTAATATAATTTACTACATCAAGGGCCTGAAAAAGAAAATAAAATACATGAGCACATCAAAAGATTCAGAAAAATATTTGAAAAACTGGCACCCACTCATGAAAAAAGTTTTAATTAACTAATAGAGGGGAACATCCTCAACTCGATAAAGAACAATTACAAAAAACCTACACCTAAGCACACAGGCAATAATTGACATCAGACTCAACAGTGAGACACTCAGATCATTCCTACAAAACCAGGAAGAGGAAGAATGTGCCTTCTTACCATGCCTTTCAACAGTGTAATGGAAGCATTAGCTGATGTAGTAACACAACAAAACAAAAAGTATACAGAGTCCTAAAAGATAATAATACTCTATATATAGGGAAGGAAAAACTACATATTACCAATGTCCATTTTTCCAACACTGATCTATAGATTGAATGAAATGGAAGAGAACAGAGAGCCCAGAAATACACCCACATGTAATGAAGTGGTCTATGACAAAGGTTTGAAGGTAATACAATGCAACAAAGTTATTCTTTTCAAAATATGATTTTTAAAAATGAATCTAGACATAGACCTTATGCTCATCACAAAAACTAACTCAAAAACGGGTCACAGATTAAAATGTAAAGGGAATAACAGTAATCTATAAAATTCTATAACACAACATGGAAGAACCATGTAGTTGACCTATGGTAATGTAATGATGTTTTATGTTCATGACCAAAGTCAAGATCCAGGAATGAAATGACTGATAGAGAAGTTGGACTTTATTAAAATTCAAAACTTCTGGGTTTGGGGTATAACTCAGGCAGCAACAGTCCACTTGACTAACCTGTACAAGACCTGCGGTTTTATTCCCAACACTACAAGTTAATTAACTAATTAACAAACAAACTTCTCCACTGCAAAAGACAATGTCCAAAAAGGAAGAATGCTAGGTGACATGACACACACCTTTAATCCCAGACACCCAAGAGGGTAAGGGAGAAGGATGATAGGATCAGGGCCAGAGACAGCCTGCACAATATTTTACTTATTCCTACGCAGGACAATTAGTCATAGGAGTGAAATAATAGCACCAAAATGGAAAGGGAAGATGTAAAATATAATTTTTCTACACTAACAAGATTTTTAAAAACCTGAAAGATTCTACACACATACACACACACCCACACACACACCCTGAAAAACAAACCAAAACCGGTTAGAATTAACATTCAATTTCAGCAAATTTATAGGATACAGTTCCAACAAACAAAAATTAGTTGAACTGTGGTACACTAACAATGAATACCCCTATGTGCCTGTCAAATTGTTGTCCTGTGGGGGCTTGCGTGTTGCTGTGATGGTGAAAGCTAAGCCACTGGTATTTCAGATGCCAGTAGGGCCACTCATGGTAAACAGGTTTCAACTGAGCTTCCAGACTAAGACAGCCTAGGAAGAAGGACCTGGCTGCCCACTCGCAAAACAATTAGCCATTGAAAACCCTATGAATAGCAGAGAAGCACTGTCAAGTATAGTGCTGGAAAATGAGCCCCTCAGGCTGGAAGGTATTCAACAAACAACTGGGGAGGAGTGGACTCCTCAAAGTAGGGTAGACCTTAATAACAGCAAAGAAGTAAAGCTCTTTGGATCTCCTTTTGCTTAGGTGGCACAACTCAAAGTGAGAGGAAACATAGTGGCTGCAATATTCAGCTCAAATATAAAATAGACTGGGTGCAAGGCACAATGTTGGGTAGTATTAAGTTCTGTTGTATACAGGGACATTGTGAGTTGGATCTGACTCCACAGCATCCAACGAACAACAATAAACAATCTGAAAAGAAAATTGAAAAAGAATTCCATTTACAATAATATCAAAATAAAATTTAAAATAAAACTTAACTAAGGAGGCAAAACACTTGTATATTGAAAACTACAAAATATAAAAAGCCACATATCAACCCTGACATCTACATTCAGATGATATTCCACAAGGGTGCTAAAGCCACTCAATGGGGAAGGGTACTTTCTTCAGCAACTGATGGCAGGAAAATTGTACATCCACATAGGAAAGACTAAACTTGGACCTTTATCTTACACTATATGTACACAAATGAACACAAAGTGGATTGAAAGCCTGAATATAACACTAATAGTATAAAATTCTATGGAACAAACACAATGAAAAACCTATAAAGTTGAATTTGGACTCTCCTCTCTCTTGAGAACCCGACATCCATGTTTTAGACGTGTACTACAATTCTTAGGCGTTTCTCTCCCTACATATATGTCTATATATGCCTGTGCTTTTCTCTGAAAGCATGTACTATGCCTTACCCTTTATCTATAAACTCAAAACTCTCCTTCCAAAAAGACTTGAATTTGGCAATAATTTCTTGCTACAATGTCAACAGCACAAGCACCTAAAGTAGAAAACAAGTTAAAATGAGATACAGATCAAACAAAAATCTTCTGTGGTCAAAGGTCAGAATCAAAGTAACAAGGCAACGTACAGAAGGAAAGAAAGTCATTTCAAATCATCTACCTCATCAGTCTGCAGGCAAAGCACCCTAGCATCCGATCCCATCTGATCTTGGAAGACAAGCACAGCTGGCCTGATCAGTCTTTGCATGGGATTCTGCGTGTGAATACCAGGTACTGCAGGCTAGGGAGAAGGACCTGGCAATCCACTCCTGAAACAATCTGCCATTGAAAACTCCATGAACAGCAGAGAAGCACTTACAGTAGTGCTGGGCATGGCACAGTGCTGGAGAGTGTTAAGCTCTCTTGTGCACAGGGTCACTACGAGTCCACCTGGACTGGACGGCACCTAATAACAACATACCTCATAAGTTCATAACCAGAATACATAAGGTACTCCTACCATTCAAAAAACAAAGACAAACAAAGAAAAACAACACATAACTTCAGGAAAGAATGGTGAAATAACTTCAACAGATATTTCTCCAATGTTGATATAAAAATGACAAAAAACACAAGAAAAGAAGCAAGCAACACTCATCATCATTGCTGTTGTTGTTAGGTGCCACTGAGTTGGGTCTGGACTCATAATGACCCTGTGTAGTACAGAATGAAACACTCCCGACACTGTGCCATGCCCAGCACTATGTCAGTGCTTCTCTGCCATTCATTAGGTTTTCAATGGCTGATTGTTTCAGGAGCACACTGCCAGTTCCTTCTCCCATATTTGCGGTGCTGGGGATTGAACTCAGGACCTCAGAGAGTGCAAAGGAGTGCTCTGCCAACTGAGCTACACAACAGCCCCACACTCATTATTGTTGCTGTTGTTATTAGGTGCCATCGAGTCGGTATCTACCTCATAGCAATCCTATGTACAACAGGTGAAACACTACTGTCGGTGCTTCTCTGCTGTTCATAGAGTTTTCAATGGCAGATTGATTTTGGGAGTGGGTTGCCGGGTCTGTCTCCCAAGCTTACAGCACCTGCTGTTCCCAGGCAGTCACCCATCCAAGTACTAACCAGGCTCGACCCTGCTTAGCTTCCGAGATCTGACAGGATCAAATGCCACAGGGCCATGGCTGCAGGGTACACTCATCATTAGATGAATATAAATCAAAGCTTCAATGATTTATCACTTCACACGCAATAGACAAAACAATGTTGGCCAAACTGCAACCCTTGTATGCTGTTGTTGGGAATGTAAAATGTTACCACAGCTACAGAAAACAACTGCGCCTCAAATCATTAGAACCAGAATTACCACAGGACCCATCAATCAACTTCTAAGTACATACCCAAAATAACTTACAGGAGAATCTCAAAGAGACACTGTCTGCTCATGGTCATAGCATTATTCACATACTCTACAAACAGAAACAATTCAAATGCCCATCCAGAAATGGGTAACAATATGTGGTATATACACCACACACACACACACACACACACACACACACACACACACACACACACACACAGAGGAAAATTATCCGAACTTCAAAAGGAAGGCAATCCTAGAGATTAAGAAAGAGCCTCGTTTATGTTACGTAAAGGGAAATGAGAAACTAAAAAAAAGCATTGTATGATAAGTGAAATTTTTAGAAACACAAAGTGGAATTGTAGATGCCACAGGATGGGGGGGAGGGGAAACCAAGAGTCGTCTTAACAGCACTATAGTTTCACCTCTCCAAAATACAACAGGTCTGGGTATCTGCTGCAAACATGAATACACTTAACACAGTAAGGGACAAATTTATAAGTTGTTAAGATTATTAGTTTTATGTTATGTTTCTTGTTGTTATTGTTGTTAGGTGCTGTCGAGTGGTGTCCAACTTATAGTGACCCTCATAGGGTTTTCAATGGCAGATTGTTTCAGGATTGCCTTGAGAGTGGGTTGCCACGTCCTTCTCCCATTTTTGCAGTGCTGGGAATCAAACTCAGGACCTCAGAGACTGCAGAGCAGTGCTCTACCAACTGAGCTAAATCCCAGCCCTTATGTTTCTTAGCAAAAATGAAAATAAAACAGATTTCAAATATTACTTTTAAAAGGCAATAGATGAATCAACATAATATATTTTTAAATATTTGACTAACCCAACACAAGATGTGAAAGGAAAAGCAGAGAACCAAAAACACAGATCAGACAAAGAGAAAATGAGTAATAAAATAACAGGCCTAAATCACTGCTTATGAATAATGAATGTCAATGGAACCAGAGCCAAACTTCTATTTAACCCACAGGGTCTGACTTGTCGGTGAAGCAAGACCCATCCACGTTATCCACAGAGTATGTACTCTGAATATAAACGGGGTGAAAAATAAAAGGATTGTAAAAAAAATAAATACACTGTCCAGATACTTATCATAAAGAGCTTAAATGGACAGAGGAATACTAAACAAAAGACCTTTCAGGACAAAATATATTACCAGAATTAAAAGCACACCTTCCTCAATAACAGAAGGATTATCTGTGAGGAGGATACGGTTAAAATGTGTCTCTGCCTAAACACACAGATTTGAAGTAATGGACACAAAGAATAGCAGAACTAAAGTGGGAAAAGGACAAATCACAACCACAGTTGGTCTGCAGGATGGCAGGCAGCACCATCATCGCTCCAACATGGAAAACGGAATGGGCATCTCCCCATGGCAGGGGTCTTCCTAAGGAGACTCCTGGAGGAATGCTCAAAGTACACACCACCAGTCTCTCTCTCCCTCTACCTTGAGAAAACAGGAGAGGAAAAGTGATGAACCCAAGAAAGATGTTCAATTTTCAAACAGAATTTAGAGAAAATAAAGATGCCAGGTTTTGCTGGGTTTGCAATTAAACTATTTCTGAAGTACAGGGTTTCCCAGCAAAACATTTAGAAGAAAAAGCTTTGTGGTGAGGATCAAGTCTAATGTCTTTGGAAAGAGACAAAAGATGGAAACTCTTTGGACGGGCTGAGGTTCAGGGGTTGAATGTGTGCACAGCATGCCCAAGGCCATGGGTCCAATCCTTAAGACCAAAAATCAAAAACAAATTTTGGGCTGAGGATGTAACTCACTGACAGAGCACCTACTTAACATGGACAAGGTCTTAAGTTCAATTCCAAGGTTGCAATAGACACAGAGCCAAAGACAGAGTAGACGCAGAGGTATTTCTCCTGGTATTCTAAAAACCAGATGATGAGACACAAAGAAAGTGTCTCGTATGCAATAGGGCTTCTAAGTCTGTTGTCCCACATAGTATTAGAAGTCAGAAGAAGTCAAAGCCAAAAGGGTCTATGTCAGAGAGTGTGTGGAGGGTACTGTGGTCTAATTGATTTTGGTATGCAGGAAGCCTCTATTTTTTTAAAGAAATCATTACACTGAATTACTTCTTGTCTCTAAAAACTAGAATCTGAAAAATAATGAAAAGGAAGTCATTGGATACCTAACATCGCAATGAAGAAATAGAGAAAGTTGGTCGCCTATGAGCCAATGCACCAAAGAAAAAAGAAATTGGCAGAGAATGGTGAGAAGTCAGGAGCAAGAGGAAAGTGCACAAAGCAACTTCTCAGGGACCAGGACTGGGATCAAATGACAGAAGAGCAGCAGGTGCCCAACTGGAATGATTCACTGCTCAGGCCACTGCCTACAGGTGCCTCCTGCCTCCTGCCACCTGCCTGAAGGAAAGTGTCCACCACGCTCTTGCTGGTGTCCTCACTGTGGGCTGGTGAGTGTGCAGGGGCAGATGGCACGCAACCAGGACCTGACTGTGTTGGGCCTTCAGCCAGGGCTGTAACAGGAAGAGATGGTGGCACTCTTGGGAAGGGCAAAGTACACTGCGAATCTGGGAAAATGGAAGGCAGTTGATGGCTTCTTAAACACTGCTGCAAGTTCTTATACCGAAGACTACTCTCTTCCAAAACTGAGGCTGGACTTGGTAATGTGCTTGACTAAACGCAGAGAGTGGAAGAGATGCTTCGGGGATTCTGCCTGGGCGTCTTAGGCACATGCTTGAGGAGAAGACAGACCACCTGGGTACCCTGACACTACGTGAGGAGTGACAGAGCATGAGGAGTCCAAGCTGACCACACACAGAGGGCTGGATGCCTGCACACTGCCCCCAGCTACTAATTCCTTCCAGCTGGGCCCAGAAACAGTAGTGTAGACCACATGACCCTGAAGCAGACCACAGACATTGTGAAGCCAACACCCCGCTCTGCAGTCTAGCCTACTGATCCACAAAAATATGACATGTATGAAGAAGGCATGCTTGTTTCAGGGTAGG
Source organism: Pedetes capensis (assembly GCA_007922755.1). Lineage (NCBI taxonomy): Eukaryota > Metazoa > Chordata > Mammalia > Rodentia > Pedetidae > Pedetes > Pedetes capensis. Next base: position 61,691 of record VMDO01005706.1, on the reverse strand, counting down.
GAATCTTGTGGAATTTTATGGATATTAGCGTAACACACAAAAAGAGACTGCAGATAAACAGAGAGAGTGTAGGTTTAGACTGAATATTGTTGTTAGGTGCCATCAAGTTGGATCTAACTCAGGGACCATGTGTAAAACAGAATGAGCTTCTCTGCTATTCATGGGGTTTTCAATGATGGATTAATTTTCAGAATTGTTTGGAGAGTGGTCTACCACGTCCTCCCATTTTTGTGATGGTGGAGATCAAACCCAGGGCCTAAGAGAGTACAGTACAGCACTCTTACCAACTGAGCTAAAATCCAGCCCAGACTGAATATTATATTCAAATAAAAGAATGAAGGACATTTCCCATTTAGTGTTAGTACTCAAAGTATAATTTTAATTCAAAATGTTCAGTTTATAAGGTTGCCGCCCTTTGTCTTAATTAACTATTACAGTTCTAGTCCATAAATATGGTTGTAACTGACACACATAACCATTTTTATTTGGAAAGAGGAGAATGAAATATCGTTGTTAAGAGTTTAAAAAAAAAATAAAGCCAGGCACTGTAATACACATTTATAAAGCCAGCGCTTCAGGAAGCTGAGGCAGGGGGATGGATGGCTAAAGTCCAGGGGCAACTTGTGCAACCTAACGAGACCTTGTATCAAAATAAGAGAGGTTGCAGCTCAGCAGTACAGCACTTGCCTAGCATGCACAGGTCCTGGGTTCAAACCCTAGTACTACCAAAAAAAAAACCCCAACCCCCTGCCCTCCCCCAAAAAACACCAAGAGTTTAAAAACATACCAGGTTTTGTTTGGTTTGGCTCCTTGTTCTTGTCTAGTTTTTGCAGCATGTGGGGGTTGAACCCAGGACCTCACACATACTTTGTAAGTGCTTGACCACTGGCTCCATCCACAACCTAGGTTTTATTTATTTTTTATTATGAGTCAGGTTCTCGCTAAGTTGTGCAGGCTGCCTCTGGTCTCGAATTCGCAATCCTCCTGCTTCCTCTCCAGTCACTGGGATTACAGGTGTGTGCGACTGTGCCCAGCCGCACCAGGTATTTCTGAACTACAGAAATATCATGGCATACTAGTAAAAACTTGAGATAATCAAGTGTTTTGACATGCCTATAATCCTTGCATTCGGGAAGCTGAAGATACACAGTAAATCAAAGCCAGCCTGGGCTACACATAGAGACCCTGACTCAAAAAATAGTGGGAGAGAGCTTGCCTAGCACATGTAAGGCTCTGGGTCAATCCCCAGTACTAAAAAGAGAAAAGAAAAGAAAAGAATAAGTTAAGAAAAACTACAGATAGAATCACTGACATAAAGATACACAAGCCAACGTACAAAGGACAAATTTCAGTGCTTCTTATCTGTGTTCTTCACACATAATTTTATTAACTCTTGTTCAAGCCTATTGCAACAGATTCCTAAATGCTTTCTCTCTGTGGACCACTAAGAATGTCACCACATTTGCTGGCCAGAAGCACAGTTCAAGTTGGATTAAACTACAATCTTCTATTTTCATCTTTTTGTGGCACTGGGGGCTTGAATCCCAGGGCTTCACACACACTTTGCAGGCCACACCCTAACTCTAAATCTCAACCTTCAAACACACCTTTCAAGGGTTGTGGGCACCAACCACCCCTCCCCCACACTGGCACTATAAGCAGACATCAGAATAAAATGAAAAGAATAAATACACAATGGGAGCAAGACTTAACATCAGGTGAGATTAGACCTAAGATAGGGAGTCCAGAAAAAAAAAAACCCTTTCAGCAGTTTGGGTGCTGACTAGACGGGAGTAATTCCACTTGTAAAGAAATAGAGGAAGATGATGCTTTCACTTTGGACTTGTTGAGCTGAGGGTGTCTTTTGAAAGCTACAAAGAAGTATTTACAAGGATTGAACCTATGGTCTAAAGGCAGGGGTAGTAGTCCAAGCTGGATAGTAACCAGTTGGAATGTCAAAGCACAGAGACCTGAATGGGCCAAGAAGAACAGCAGAGGGATGAATAGGGAACAGGAAGAGACACATGGACAAATCACATAATGGAGAAGGCAGAATGCATGGAAAGAAAAGAAACTATCATGAAAGTCATGATAGAAACTGACACGGAAGAATTTCTAGAAGATCATTTTCAAATAGGGCCAGAGTCACATAAGGTAGAGAGTACAGAACAGACACTGGAGAGTCATTGGATTTGTCTATAATTTAGGTTATTAGTGAGCTTTAGAAGAAGTAAACTACAAGTACACTGCTTGGGTTGTAGTCTAATGAACAGTGAGAATAACAACCTGCCAGACAACCTGAGAGCAAGAACTGAGAGAAAATTATGGAGAATTAGTCAAGGACCTGCAGTCAACTCAATCCTCAGCCATTTCAGGTGTTAACCTTGAATCAAGTACAGCCATCCAAAACCTTTCTGGGACCACGCCACTTTAGCACCTCCAGAGAAATGTTATACACTGAGTTGTGTTTTAGCACTGGGTAAACAAATCTACTGCAGACCTCCCAGAGTTTACGGCCCAATTCGTAGTGAAAAACTTACCACCACATCATCTATGTGACCACTGAACATGGAGTATCGGTCTTCCGTGCCAGCAAGTCTTCGTGTCCCATGAGAACTTAGCATGTTTTCTCCTCGGGCTCCACTCCAATGTGTGACAATCATGACTGCCTTTTTGGTGTGGCAGTAGCAAGACCACACACAGATGCGCATTCAACTCAGGTGACTCTAAGGTCTTATGACCTGACTGCATCTATATATCAACGTTATCTCATTGGGTACTTTTCCCTGGAGCAGTTTCCTCATTTCTGCTTTCCATTATAATTCATGAACCTCAGAAGCTCATACCACACAATGAAAACAAAGTGAAGAATAAACAAACAACTCACCAGAGATTTATTCATTTTTCCTTGCTCTTGAGAACAGAATGCTCTAGCTCAGGCCAATGTTCTGCTCAAATCACTCTACACATTACCTGGAAAAAACAAACATCATGAAAAAGCCTCCATGTGGGAGAAGAGTCCTTAAATCCTCACTAAGGGGCAAACTAAGACTCCACTAAAAATAAATTTACAAGGACATCAACTGGTAGGGATTAGCCATATAATTTCTTTTGTTATTGATGAAAACATGCATTACTTGCTTGTTCAGCTGCATAACATTGTCCAAAGATATGACTTAATAATTTAAACGAAGTAAGAAACATTATGTATGTCTTCACAAAATATTCATGTTATAGAAACACACACACAACTATTTTCCCATAAGTATGCAGACTCCACATGGGACTGCATGTGAGTATTTCCACTACAAAACATTTTGCTTTTAGACAACTAAACCTCATGCAAATTATGCATCTTGCCACACAACAGTTTCACCGACAATCAAATAATGAAAATATGTGCATAACACACAGGTCCTGTGGTACTCTCTAAATAATGCTTCCCAACGATAGGTCTAACTCTATCTAAGGTGTTGTATAATACGACCTGACAACAAACTGGGCTTTGCCTTTTAATGTGCTGTGGCTAACGTGATATTACAAAACAGGATGCAAACATCAATTTGAACACAACTTGCCCACTAGCTTTTGCCTTCGTAGACATAGTCACACTGTGAAGAAGCCCACAGCTATCCTGTTGGGCAAATAACAGCCAGCATAAACCATGTCTGATTTATGGTCTCAAAAGCCATCTTCAACCCACCAGCCTCGGTCAGGGTATCAGAAGACCAAATCCTCATTTGTGACTCAAGAATATTAGCAAAAGAGCTGCCCATTGAGCTCACCCAAAAATGCAAATCCATGGTATGCTGAGGGAATTTTTTTTCTTAAGCCACTAAATTTTGGTTGGTTTCTTACACAGTAAAACATTAATGAGAATGATGTATCTAAGTCACGGAAATTCAATGTTTTTAACAATATGAGAGAAAACCTTAAGTGACATTTCTAATACAATGAAAAGAACATCACACCACATGCAGAAATTTTGAAAATCACAAAGAACATGTACTGCATTGACTGAGGTGAACTTACTCTGAGGCCACATGAATCATAAAATGCAATTATTTGCACATCAATAGAGTATGGGTTTTGTTCTTTTCAACCTTTTACAAAACCTGTTTAAACAACATAAAATTTGAGAGTCTGTTCCTATCAGTGGCCATCATACTGTGTTTTATGACATGCTAAAAAACTGGCTTGGGGCTGGAGTTTAGCTCAGTTGGGAGAGCACTGCCCTGCAATCTCTGAGGCCCTAGGTTCAATCCCCAGCACGGCAGAAAGGGGAGAAGGATGTCATGACCCCCTCCAGAAGCAACCCGAAAATCATCAGCCACTGAAAACCACATAAGGGTTGCTATGAGTCAGACTCAATTCAACAGCACCTAACAACAACAAGAAATGGGTTTGGAGTAGAGATGTCATACAGTCTAATTTTACAATCCTAAAAAAAAATTAAGTTTCTTATATTGGTTTGGAAATTTTACAGTTTTCAGGAACACATTAAAGGCATTAAATGGGAAACATCTGTGTTATTAACCCTTTGAGGTTATATAATACACAAAAACTGTTTGAGATAAATAAGGATAGGGATGTTTAAGCCCCGGTATTTGCCACAGATTGAATACAAAATGTCTCCCAAATATCATGTGCTTTTAAATTCAGTCCCCAGCTGGTGGCACTATTTGTGGATGCTGTGGAAACTTTGCAAGGTGGGATCTAGATACGCAGAAGTGAGTCACTAGGGGAGGCCTTTGGAGGTTTTCTTTACTCAGGCCATGGCACCTAGTCTCCCGCTGCCTGCTGCCCCAGGATGAGCTGAGAGCAACCGATACAAACTCTGCCTATGCTACCGCCATGTCCATCCTGCTGCCATTATGGACTGATTCTCTGTGAGCTTCCAATAAACCTCTTCCTCCATAAGCTTGTTTTGATTCGTTTTTCTCGCTAGAGCTGTAACTGCTGACATACAGGAGCGTAAAATAATGTTTTAAACTCACCTTCATGGCACAAAAATTACCTCAGCGTAAACAAACACTTGTTTTGATCTGTGGGAAAATGGGTACCAGCCACAAAGTGTAGATGACTAACATTTACAAATCACGTGACCCTGGACAATTCACAGGTCTTCAAATTCAAATATTTTCATCTTTCTTATAAGGTATAAACCCCTAGGGAAACCATTCCTGAGCAACATGGAAGAACTAGGAGAATAGAGGGAGCACTAACACATTCCTACGTGCGAACTTTGGTGAGGACGTGTGTGAGGGAATTCAGGTACAGCACACAATGAGGAAAGATTGAACAGTAGGGTGGGTAGACAGCACTGCAGACAGAGCTCTCAGGTAGGACAATTCATGCCTCCATCCTGGGCCACACCTTCAAGACTCGTTCACCAAGTACCATTTCCTTGGTCCTTGCCTATCCTTGTTAGCCCATCTCAGCTCTTCACTCTGAAACACGCAGCAAACTTTCCCATATCACCGGGCAGAGGGGAAGCAAACCCTGAGAGCACCTCCCGCCGCCCAGTCCGCAGCCCGCACCCGGGCACCCCGCCACAGCGCCGCCCTCCCGCTCTGAGGCGAGGACTCGACCGCCCAGAGACCCACCGACCACCGCCGGGGCTGACCCTGTCCTGGTCCCCAGGGGTCCCGAGGCGCAGCCTTCCCGAACCCAGAGGCGAGGACCAGAGACTGCGGGCCAGCGACGGAGCCGGAAATTTCCGCAGAAAGAAGCGGGACGGGGCGGCGGGAGCCAGAGGGCCAAGGCGCAGGCCAGCTGACGCAGGGCCGGAACCGGAAAAGGCCCTCCTCGCCTCCTTCTGGTGACGTCACCGGAAAGCCCAAAGCCCACAAGGCTCTGCGCCTGCGCGCTAGGAATGTAGGGGGAAAAAGTTCATCTCCCTGGGGGCCGCAAGTTCTGTTCACTGAGGCCTGGGCTCCGCTTCCTGAAGAAACCATGCTCTGAGAACCCGACACGTCGCGACACGTGTGGAGAAATTCCAGCGGGAGCACAGCCATCGATGGTACGAATAATCGGCTTTGTAAAACGATTGGAGGAGGTGTTGCGGTTGTACAACCGAGTCCTATTTTCACAGATCCATTAAAAATCACGTCTCTTAGCCAGGCGCGGTGGCGCACCCCTCAAATCCCAGCAACTCACGAGGCGGAGGCAGGAGGATCGCGTGTTCCAGGCTAGAGGCGGCCTGCATGAGTTAGCGAGACGCTGACTCAAAAAGTAAAAGGCTGAGGATGTTGCTCAGTGGTGGAGTGCTGTGGGTTCAGTCCCCAAGTACCCACAGAAAAAGAGAAGAAAGATCATGTCCCTCATATATTACGCTGCCTAATAAATATGTTTAGGCGCTTGGACTCCACTGAACGGGTGTTTGTTCTCAAGGATTTCTGAGTCTTCAAATAAGTTTACTAAAATTGGAAAATTTGTAACAGTGTATGTAGTATAATAAAACAACAGGGTATTAGATTAGGTACTATCACCGCAGAACACAGCTCCTTCTCCAAAGAGAGTAAGAAATGGTTTACTCTGAGGTAAATATGAGTTACCCTGCTGTGGGACACTGATACAGGTATCCCTGAATGACATGGTCCACTGTGGAAGAGTTTGCATGAACTTTTAGAGCTGCAGAACAAAAGAAAGTCATACCTAAATCAATGCATTTACCAAATTCATTGGTCAGGACTTCAGGTAGATGGGTTATAGCAAAGTGGGGAAACCTCTTCTACAGGTTTTATATGTTATATGGTATAAAATTCTGGGCGGTAGGGTTGGGAAAGTGGTGGTCTGCGAAATAATACATTCCAAAAGTTTTACCTAATGGTCACAAGGGCGAAGGACCTGGCAATCCACTCCCAAGGCAATCCCGAAACAGCCATTGAAAACCCTATGAGGGTCGCTATGAGTCAAATACTGACTCGAGGGCACCTAACAACAACAATGGTCACAAGGATGTTGGGTCAGATCCGGAGGCTGGTAGTGAATGGCAATTAAAGGGATTAAAGACAGCCCAAGATAATGTTGGCTCTTTTTCTGCTACATTCCATCTCTCCACAATCTTCAAGTTCTAGTAGTCTGCAGAAATCTCAACAGATGTGGCTTCTTTAGAGAATGTTAGTTCACAGTGATCTCCATTATCCTTGTTTCAAAAAGTTTACACTGCAGTGTTGTTGATACTGAGCCTCCAGGTTTCCGTCCATCCACGCATCCATCTATCAATCAAATTTGGAGTTGTGAGATGAACCTGAACTTTGCCTTTCCTTTCTCAATTTCTGCCACATTCTAGGCAAGTTCTGCACAGGATTTTCTCAGGACTACAGATAGCACCAGTGTTCCTCTTCAACAGGGTAATGTCTGGCTTCAATCATATGGGATGATGTGGGCTTGTGGGGAGGCAGTGTGGGGCTAAGGTGAAAGAAGGGTGATGTCTGGAGTTTGGTAGACAGGAGTATAAGAGGCTGGAGTATGGTGCAAGGCCTAACCCTGGTTTTCTCTTTTTCTAATACATTTAGCCTTGCTGTATTCAAATTACTTGATCTTCTCTGAACCTATTGCCCCTCACTGACTCTATTCTGCAGATCCAGGGAACTCAGCCTTGATCTTGTGAAAGTTTAAAATAGCAGAACAAATTATTCTTCTTAGAGCCAGATAAAATAGAAGCTGAGACATTATGAAGAAGATTCATGTCTAAGATAAGTACTTTCTCAAGGTCTTTCTAAAGGCAAAAAAAGATTCGTTTTTCCACACAGACTTCATGCAATGGAGGCCTAGCACACATGCAGAGTTCTCGAACAAAGTTTATTTAACATCCTTTAGATAATTCAGACAAGAGTTCTGGACAGGACACTTGCCAAGCAAAGACACCTATGCCAATGAGCTGCTGCCAGCTCCTATTATCAGGTAGTAAGATCAATGAACTTTGTGTCAAGTAACTCAGGAGACTTTTTTTTTTTTTTTTTTGCCTTTAAATTTTTCCCCTTACCTCAAACTCCTTGCATACACACATAGCTCATGTGTATTACTATTGCAATGTTCCGTCAACACAAATAACACTATTCATAGAAGACTCTCACTCTGATTGTTATTTAAGATGGCAATCTTTACAGAGTTCTGTTGCCTCAGACTTTAGAATTTCCATCCTTTTCCTTCTCACACTTGGATTCCAGATTTCTGCCTTAAAAACCTATTGGTATGATATCTGGGGAGTCTTTTAAATACAAGATGACTGATAGAAGTTAGGTTGGAAGAATCAATGCCTATTATTCCCCCCGTGTTATGTGCACAGTCATTCCATATCAGCCTCTCTCGGCAGTCCTCTATCCATAGAAATATGGATAGCAATATAACCATCCGAGTGAGTAGACTGCAATCTCTTTCCTCCTCTAATGAAGGTAAAGTCTTCATTGTCAGGGCGAGGGGGCTCGGTGATGATAACCTTGGTATTTACAAAACTAGCCACACATTGAACTTTTCAGTGTTCACATTTTCACCTTATGTGATAACATTATTCCTAGGTATTTTGCTTTAAATTCCCTTGTGACTAGAATTGTTCAGTTCACTTTTGGCTTGTTCACTTATATGCAAAAATATGGTTGATTTTTATATAGTAATCTTATATCCTGTTACTTTCCTCAACTTGTTTATTAGTTCTCACAGTTTTTAGAGTGAATTCCTTATGATTTCCTAAATACAAGATTAAGTAATCTGTGAATAAAGGACGTTGTACTTCCTTTCCAATCCAGAATCCTTTTGTTTATTTGGGCAAAATGGTCCTGACTAGCACCTCCAGTAAATTGATCTTCACCTGTTACATCTTGCCATTGACTTTGTGGTTATGAACCTAAAGTACATTTTCATAGCAAGAAGGATGTTAGTTTCTTTGATCTTTTACGAACCTGATTTGGGTTTCATTATTTTTCCTATTGTGTTTCTATTCTATTAAGCCAGCAGCAATACCACTGTGGCATCCAATCCCATCAGATCTTGGAAGCTAGGCAGGGTGGGGTCGTGTTAGTACTTGGATGGGAGATTGCCTAGTAATACCAGGACCTATAGGCTTGGGAGTAGGACCTGGCATTCCACTCCCAAAAAAATTAGCCACTGAAAATCCTATGAGTAGCAGAGAAGCAGTAACAATACTGTGTTTCTATTCTATATTACATGCATCTTTCCAGTAATCCTTATTAATTCCTTCTTACTTTATTTTCATTTTCCCTTCGCTTTCCAGTGTCTTTAGGTAGATGTTTACATTATTGATTTCAGATCTTTCTTTTTTGATTACTTTGGGCATTTACTTCTGTTTATTTCCATCTAAGGAATGGTTTAGCTGTCTTCCATCAGTTTTGTTTTTGTTTTCATTTGGAGTTTTCTTTTTGATTTCTTCTTTGACCCTTAGGTATGTTTGGAATGTGTTGTTTAATTTCCATATATTTGATTTTCTCTAAATTTTTGCTATTCATTCCCAGATTGACTCCATTGTAATTGGAGTACCTACAGTTCTGGTTTGTTCAATGACTTAGCACAGAGAATATTCACATGCACAAGACAAGAATTTACATTCTGTGGTTGTTGGGTACCAATCTGTACTTGCTTTAGATGTCCAGGTGGACTATGAATTTATTTGTGTCATCTCTTTCCTTGTTGCTCTTCAGCCCTGTAGTTCTGTCTAGTATTGAAAGTGGGTATTGAGCCAGCTGGGGTGGTACATGTCTGTAATCCCAGGGACTCAGGAAGCAGAGGCAGGGGGATTACAAATTAGAGGCCAGAAGCAGCCTGCATAATTTAGTGAGACCTTGACTCAAAATAAAAAATAAAAATGGGCTGGGGTGTAGCCCAGTGGTAGAGCACTTGCAAAGAATGTGCAAGACCCTGAGTTCAACCCTTAAGTACCAAAATAAAGTGGATACTGAAGTCTTTAACCATTATCCTTGGATGTTTTACTATGACTTTCATTTCTATCACTTTTTGTTTCATATATTTTGTGATATTTAATTCAATGCAGGTATAATTGTTCTTACTTACAGATGAGCTGATTGTTATGTCATTATAAAACATTCTTCCTTATCTCTTCTTTTTATGTGCTGGAGATTGAACCCAGGGCCTCATAAGTGTTAAGCATATACTCCAATATTAAGCTACACCCCCAGTCTTCTCTAACTTTTGTTTTAAAATCTATTTTGTCTGATATTGGTATAGCTACTAAAGCATGGCTTTCTAGTGGTTTCTGTTTTCATGCTGTATCTATTTCCATGCTTTTACCTTTAATATATTTGTATCATCGAATGTAAAGTATTACTCCTATGGACAGCAAAGATTTGGATATTATTTTAAAATGTCTGATAATCATTAATGGTTAACTGAATTATTGGATCAATTAACACTTATGTTAGTCAGCTTTCTGTCACTATAACAAAACACCCGAGATGATCTACTTAAAGAGAGAAAATTTCAATTTTGCCTCACAGTTTTAGAGGGTTTAGTCTGTGGTCAGATGGCCTGTTGGTTTTCGGTCTGTGGAAACGCACATCATGACAGGATCATCTAGCAGAGGAAGCTGTTCCCCTCACAGTGGCCAGAAAGTGAAAGAGAAGATAGGGCCAGGATCCCAATATCCCACTTAAGAGCATTCCCCTAATGACTTGGCTTCCTCCCACTAAGGTTTTCATCACTTCAATAGCACCACAAGCCTGGCACCAAGCCTCTAATAAATGGGCCTTTGTGGAACACTGATCCAAACCATGGAAATATTCTACATCATTACTGATATAGTTGGACTTGCCCCTGCCATTAATTTTTGCTTTCTATTTTTCCCACAGGAGAAGGATGTGGTAATTCACTCCCGAAGCAATCCCAAAATAGTCAGCCATTGAAAACCCTATGGGTCAGACCCAACCGATGACACCTAACAACAATTATTCTTGTATCTTTTTAATTTCTCAGCTCCTCTAATATAACATTTAAATCTCCTCAATGATTTTTACCATATGAGGGTCGCTATGAGTCGGACCCAACTCACCAGCACCTGAGGACAGCAACATTTCCATATTGCCCTAGTCAGTGTACTTGGTTATATACATCTTATCAGAATCAGCTTTGCATTCACACTAATTCAGAAGAATTCTTGTTAGAGAAACCTTACAAATATACAGCTTTACACTCTTTTCACATTGCTTTATTTACCTATATAGTTGCACAGCATTCTCTATGTATTTCTTGTAGGTATTCTGCTTGTTGTATTGTTGTTAGGTGCCATCGAGTCGGTATCCGACTCATAGCGACCCTCAGAGGGTTTTCAATGGCTGTTTCGGGATTGCCTTGGGAGTGGATTGCCAGGTCCTTCTCCCATTTTTGCAGTGCTGGGAATTAAACTCTGGACCTCAGAGACTGCAGTGCAGCGCTCTACCAACTAGGTATTCTGCTTATACTCACCAAATCTATTGTTGTTTGGTGCCCTTGAATCTGTCTGATTCATAGCGACCCTATGTACAACAGATGAAACACTACTCAACACTGTGCCACAGCTGGCACTATTGTCAGTGCTTCTCTGCTATTTGTAGGGTTTTCAATGGGTGATTGTTTAGAGTAAATTGCCGGGTCCTTCTCCCTAGCCTGCAGCATCTGTATTCCCAGGCACTCTCCCATCCAAAGACTAACCATGTGGACCCTGCTTAGCTTCCAAGATCAGACAGGATCAGATGCCAGGATGCTATGGCAGCAGGCAACTATCAAATCTGTAAGTACTGCAAGTTCAACAATGCCTTGTTACAATTCTTACTTTCCATAACTTTGTGTGTTTACAGGACCTGAAAGAAGAAAGAAAAGCAAGTAAAGATTTGGATATTTTAATATATTAACCTTGTTACAAATCATTTGTGGTTCTTTTTGTTTGTTTTTGTAGATTTGACTTCTGGCCTAACACCTGGAGTCAATTTTTTAACCCAATGCAACTTTGCTCCCTCCAACCTCCTTTATGTGCTTCTTGGCAAAGATATTACAATTGTGTGTTACAGGATGAACAATACACTTTGTATCTGCCAGTTCAGACAATTGCTTTTTAAATCAGTTAAGACAAGTGTCTGATGTGTGTGTGTAAATTAGAATTATTAGCCGTGTGTGGTGGTGCATGCCTCTAATCCCAGTGACTTGGGAGACTGAGGCAGGAGGATTGAAAGTTCGAGGCTACAGGCAGCTTGTGTAACTTCGTAAGACCCTGACTCCAAATAAGATAAATCAGTAAGTAATGGGTTAGGGGTACAGCCCAGTGGTAGAGCACTTGCAAAGTATGTGTGAGGCCCTGGGTTTAACACTCAAGGACCACAAAAAAAAGTTATTGTCTGGGGATATTGTTTCCATCCTGAAGAACTTCTTTTTATACTTCCTGTAAGGTAACTCTGCTAGCAACAAATTCTCTCAGTTTCCTTAATCAGAATTAAGCACTGCAAAATACAGGATTCTTGGTTCACAATGTTTTCTTTAGACATTGAAAATGGTGTTCCACTCCTTTCTGGCCTGTATTGTTTCTGCTGCAAATTCATTTGTTTATCTTACTGGGGTTCCCATCTAAGGGGTTCAAAGAATCTTTTTTAAGATCAGAGGGTTCCCTTTCATTCTCTCTCTTCCTGTTTTCAACATTTCTTACCTGGTTTTATCTATAACCAATACCATGATGTGTATGTGGATCCCTTTGTATTTTTCCTATGTGAAATTCACTGAGTTCCTATATGTGATTAAAGCTTCATTAGCTGTATGCTCTTGGGACCATTTGGAGCAGCTTTAAATTGTGGTTTTTCTTATATATAATTTTTTTTCACCAGTTTTCCTGGGGAGTGCATCCATGAAACTCTTCAGAATGTCACTGTTCCAAAATAACCCAGTGTAGGACAATCGTCTGCCAAAGGCAGAAAGTGTCAAGAGACTGAAAAAAGAGCTGGAGAAATCTAGGATTACACAACCTGAAATTAATTAGGATTTTGTGGAAAGAAGCATGTCTTCGGTGGCTGCAAGACAGGAAGATCTTCACATTCCCAAAGAAGGTGGAAAAGGTATATATCCTAAGCCAGACAAAGATAGCCCTCAAGCAATTGGCATGTACACAGGCTTTCACACACATAAACACACCATTTAATTATCCAGTGTCAGTTAAGAAATAGTCCAGGCATCAGTGTCCAGTATGAAATGCTCACCTATATCATAAGTTAGTTTTTCTTATAAGGTTTGGAATACATGCCATGTCACCTAACATGTGTCATGGTGGTTATAGCCAAGATGCCTACACTAAGGCTGGAGCCCTGCAATCATACTGGAAATCACTCCAGGAATCATAATTTTGAAGACTGTATGCTGGAGTGACAAATGAAGGTTGTAGTGGGTACAGTGTAGTGACACATAAGCAAGTAACCAAAATTAAACTGAATCAGCTGTCAATACCTTGTGAATGAGGCATGACATTATGTGTGTATTACTGACTTTACAAAAGATGCAGTGACCTGGGTGATTTCAATTTAAATTTGTGTTTCAATCCTTTGTCATCTACATGTTTATTATGTAGACTAAATTACTGGAAATGCTTAACAGTAAGTCTGAGAATAATTTAGAAGATCCATTAAATATTATAATGCTCTATGAAGTAGTCAAAACAATCACTGTAATACACTATGCCATTGGACAGATAATGAGGAGAAATTTAAAAGAAACATTAAAAACATGTTTCCTACAGCATTTGTAGTCTGTGCTTTCAGGAAGTGGATCTTCCCTGTGTGCCATATGTTCCTAAGTACAAGTCCTGAGTCACATGAATTTGAAAACTGCAAGATGTATAGGAGGATATATGGAATATCAATCATATTAAATTGCTTTATATTATCATGTTATTTAATCAGAACCAGATGAAGTAAGAAGAATTTTGATTTATTGTCCTAACCATTCAAAGTTCTAGTTGAGATTTTGCTTTCAATAGCTGCTTTGAAAAGCTGGAACAAAAAGGAGATTGAAAGTGCAGTTTGAATGTATCTCAACACTGCCAAGAAAGAAGTGCAACTGATCCTGTGGTGCTGCTGGCCACATCTCTCACCCCACGTGCTCTGTGCAAGACAACCTGTCCCCTATATAAAGGCAAAGGCCCACGTGATTTATATCTCCCCTTTCCATCTTACAAAATCAGGAATTTTCCCCAGTCTCAGCAGGTATGCTCAGTCCTCTCACAGTGGTTATTGGAGTTCATGACCAATTGTTTTTTTCTTTGTTTGTTTTGGGGCTTGTTTTTTGCAGTGCTGGAGGGCTGAACAACGCCCTTTGGAATACTTTGTAAATGCTCCACCGAGGTGCATCCCCAGCTCCCTTATTTTTTGAGTCAGGGTCTCAGTAAGTTATGCAGGCTGCTTTTGGCCTGGAACTCACAATTCTCCTACCTCTGCCTCCAGAGTTGCTGGGGTTAATGGTGCGGGCCACCATGCCTAGCTCATAGCCAACTGTTAAGTGAGAGATAAAGGCCTCAGCTTCCCAAGCCTTAGTAGAGCAGATGAAATGCAGCCAGGTTGGGGGCGTGTGCCTGTATTCCCACTGACTCAGGAGGCAGAGGCAGGGGGATCGCAAGTTCATGACCTGAGGCAGTTTGCGTAATTTAGTGAGACCCTGTCTCAAAAAGTAAAAAAATGAGCCGGGGGTGCAGCTCAGTGGTACAGCACTTTGCAAAGCATGCAAGCGTGAGGCCCTGGGTTCAATCCCCAATATGGCAAAAAAAAAAAAAAAAAGAGGAAATGCACACTATTATGGTTCAAACGTGAAATGCCCCCCACAGGCTCATATGTTGAACCTGGACTCCAGGTGGTAGCACTATTGTGGGAGGCTGTGGAAACTTTCTGTGTTGTTGTTATTAGGTGCTGTTGAATCAGGTCTGACTCATAGTGACCCTACGTTCAGCTGGATTAAACACTACTAAACACTGTGCCATGCACATAATTTTTTTATGTTTGAGCCCATTGTTGCAGTCACTGTGTTTCTTCTCATTTTGATTCATGCACTTGGAAATCCCAGGGGCTTTTCTCCATTGCCATCATTAAAGTCTATTCTATTTTGAGGAGGCAACTCTTCCCCAGTTGTTTCTTGAATGTCTTCTAGCCTGGGGGACTCCTTTTCCAGCACTGTATTTGACAGTGCTTCTCTGCTATTCACAGAGTTTTCAATGGCTAATTGCTTCAGGAGTAGGCTGCCAGGTCCGGTCCTTCTCCCTAGTCTGTCTTAGTATAGAAGCTCAACTGAAACCTATCAACCATGGGTGGGCCTGAAATACTGGTGGCATAGCTTTCAGCATCACAGCAACACAAAGCCCCCACAGCATGACAAGCTGAACAGGCATGTAGGGGAGCTTGTGTGTGGTAGTGGTAAAATACCTGACACAAACAAACTTATGGGAGGAATGGTTTATTGGGGCTCACAGAAGATTTCAGTCCATAGAAGCTAGGCAGGCATGGTGGTGGGGCAGGTGGTTAGGCCTGTGGCAAAGGACCTCCTCACATCATGACAGACTGAGAGCAGGGACACACCTACCAAAACTAAGGGCTCACATTAAACCTCTAAAGGCCTGTCTCCAGTGACCTGCTTCCACAAAGCTAGGTCCCACCTAGCAAGGTGGGACCTACCTCCCAAAGTTCCATACCCTTTCAGGGGACCAAACATCAAAACAGATGGCCATTTGGAAATATTTTAGATTCAAACTATAATACCCTGGGGGGAGGGATATGGGTTAAGGAAGTAGATCCCTAGAGGCAGGTCTTGGGGGTATATTATTCCTGGGTCCTCCCTGTTGATCTCTCTGCTTCATGGTCCACTGTGATGTGAACAGTGGTCCTCTCCCACATGCTCCCACTGCCATAATGTGCTGCCCAAGGGCACAGAACCAAAGAATCATGGACTAAATCGCCTAAAAACTATGAGCCAAAATAAACTTTTCCTTCCTTATGCTGTTTCTGTCAGGTATTTTGGTCAAACCACTATGAAAGTAACTAATACACATACAACCCAGCTCCTCAGAGAGTATGTAACAGAGATACCTCAGCTATTTAGAGTAAGCACCAACTCCCAGTAGCCTACCCTTTGAACCCTTTGACTACCATCAGGGCACCTATGTCAAAAAATGAGTGTATATGAATTTGACAGGAAAGAAAGTGGTGGAAAAAGGTATTTTGCAAACTCATGCATTCCAATTATTTTGCTAATCATGTTCTTGTTTGGTTCATGGTGACAGAGAGTTTCTGGCAATAAAACACTGAGTTGCCATATATTTGTATTTGCAGTTGGTGGTCACGTGGTTAATAGGGGTTCAGTGTTTCCTGCCTCACTCCTCTCACTCCACTCTTTGCACCCACTCCCGTCTCAGGGAGAAAGGAAACTAAGGCAGAAAGAAACCCAAAAAACAAATTTATCTTCGTAGTCATGGAGAATGAGTCCAAGATCAGTGTCACTGGACTAATATCCAAATTTTGGCAGGGCCACATTCCCTCAGAAGTCCTAGATAAAAATCTGTTACATCTTCCAGCTTCTGTGCCTGCTGACATTCTTTGGCTTGTGCTTATGGCATACATGTCACATCTCTGGCTTCATGATTACACCAGCTTCTCTTCTCTGTGTGTTGATGGACCACAAAGGTACAAAGGCCGACAAACCCTTTCCCATAGAAGATATGGGAACACCAACTCTGGGACCCAGAGCACCAAGGGTGGCAGGTTTTCCATGTCCTCTCACACACAAATTGTCAGGATTCTGGAAAATGGAGCTCCACACACAGGAGAGGGAGGGACAGGTGGGGAAGCAGCCATGAAGAGAAAGAGATTGGAATAGGACAGCACAGTGCAAACCTGAAGAAAGGGTACTTGTAAGGCCACCAAACAAAAGGAGCTCAGTGGAAATAGCTCAGTCCAGGGGGAGACACAAGGACAGAGACCAGTCAAGATGAAATACATTGCCATGGTTCTCCAGTCAGACCCTATAATATTTCACAGCCCCCGAGAGCTGCGGAACATCCACTTCTGTCATTTCAGCCCAGCACATTTCCATGCTACTTTCCATGTAGTGCAAAAAGCAGATCCGGTCCACTGATCTGACTTCCTTGTGCTCCATTAAGTAGTAATGACCTTATATCCTTGGCTTCAGAGGACAGAAGTTATTTCTTGCTAACCTTCTCCTATAGGTCAATGAGGAGGGCTTGGTGCTCCATAGCATTACTCAGGGACCTAGGCTGGTGGTGGCACTACTACCTTACAACTACTCTGTCTGGAGCATGTCCCCACTGGAACACTACTTCCTGTATTCTTTGCATGAGAGGAATTCATTGGCCACATCTAGTTCTCTGACCCTAACTTCCCTGAGAGCTTTTGACATTGTGAGAAATGGGGACCACTTAGCACCATAGTTTTTACAGATTTGGCATGGACTTTGCCCACAACAGAAGACATCTACATTCTCAAGGCTAGCCAACAGTAAACTCCCTGACCTTCAAATAGGTGGCAAGCAAGGCCCTTTGAAAAGTAAATGAACTCAGGAGGCAGAGGCAGGAGGGTTGCAAGTTCGAGACCAGAGGCAGTCTGCATAATTTAGTGAGACTCTGTCTCAAAAAGTAAAAAAGTAGGCTAAGGGTGCAGCTCAGTGGTACAGTACTTGCAAAGCATGCAAGCATGAGGCCCTGGTTCAACCTCCAATATGGAAAAAAAAAAAAAAAAGAAAGGAAGGAAGGAAGGATAAATGAAACCAGACACTAGGTAAATTGGTAAGGGCAGATTTTTTTTTTTTTTTTAAGTACTGGGGGTTGAACCCAGGACCTCATGCACTGTAGGCAAATGCTCTACCACTGAGCTGCATCCAAAACCCCTTATTTTGAGACAAGGTCTTTCTAAGATGCACAGGCTGCCTCTGGCCTTGCAATACTCCGCTTCAGCCTCACTAGTAGCTGAGCTTACAGGCATGTGCCTCCATGCCCAACTGGTACAGATTATTATTAGTAATATACCATTACATTTGGAGTATGACTGAAATGAAATCAACTTCAATTTGTATGGAGGTTGTTGTTGATGTTTGGTGCTGTTTAATTGGTGTCTGGCTCATAGTGACCCTACGTACAACAGGCGAAACAGTATTGTTACTGCTTCTCTTCTATTCATAGGGTTTTCAATGGCTGATTGTTTTTTTAGGAGTGGGTTGCTGGGTCCTTCTCCTAAGCCTACAGCACCTGGTGTTCTGAGGTAGTCTCCTATCTAAGTATTAACCAGGCTTGACCCTACTTAGCTTCCAGATCTGATGGAATCAGATGCTACAGTGGTACAGCTGCAGGCTGTACAGAGGTTAGAAAACATTTTAAAGACTGTATAAAAGAAAAAAGGGATAGAGGAAGCTCAGTAGATTCAGGTAAGTGAAAGACTACAAAAGCTTGAATAGAGTTGGTTTATGTGAAATCCAACAGAGTTAACTAAATGCTTAAGGCCTGCCATTTATGGAAGTAAGGCTCCTGCTCTCCCACTAAGCTGGCAGACAAGGGTCTGTCTTTGGGTATTAGTTGGAACAAACAGGAAATTCCTGCACAGACTTCATTTGTTTCAAGTAGGCACTTGAAGGGGTACTAGGTTCACCCTAGGATGACAGATCCTTGAGCTACTAGAAATTGTGCTAGTGTTTTATGCAAGTCTTACAGAACAACTGCTGTGGTTTGTGTGGGTCACGTTGAAATTATGTGGAAATGTAATCCCCAAAGTGTAATGTCTTTTTCTTACCCTTCTGGTATTTCTTAATGATAGTTGCATATGAAATTACTTTATTCCTGGGTCTTCTCAATTGTTTCTTCCTTATATTTTCTCTTTTCCTGCCCTTCTTGGTGAGATCTGGCTTTCTGTTCAAGAATCCTTTGTAGTGTCTCTCCAGCTTTAGGCTAGTGATACCCACCTAGCTAGAGTGAACACCCACCCACATGAATAGTTGTGCTATAAGCCTGTGCCTATTGCACCCATTCAATGTAGATGACGTATTTCTTCCTGTAAACTTGGGCTACTCTGACAATTTGCTGGCCTTTATGCTACTTGTATACAACCTCCATCAACTTTTCTGATGGGCATAGGGAAAGCACTATATTTCTGTCTCAGCTCTTCAGAAAAAGGTCTAATTTTCCTGCAAATGTGGGGAAGTGCACTGGGATGCTTTTTATAATACTTGCTCTGTCAGAAGTCACAAAAAGTTTTGAACTTCATTTAGCCTCCTGCCACTGAAGCAGTGGCTGATAAAGAAAAAAGCTATAAACACTGGTTCCAGATCTGTAATTTCCCCAAAGTAATATCTTCATGATGTTTGGAGGTGATGCCTTTAGCAGGTAATTAGGAACAGATGAGATAATGAGGTTGAGTCCTTGTGATTTCCATTAGTGGCTTTACAAGAAGAGGATTGGAGACCTGAGCTAGTATGTGTGCTTTGTGCTGCCCCCACAATATTACAATGCAGGAAGAGGACTCTGAGCAGCAGCAGATGAGACAACAGAGCTGTGAGCTAAATAAACCTCTATTTTTTATAAACTAGTCTGTGGTATCCAGTTACAGCAACAGAAAATGGACTACAACAGAAAACTGGTTCCAAAACATGTGAATATTGCTAATAACAAACACATGAGAATATAGTTGCTTTGGAACTGTTAGAGGGTAACAGGCAGGAAGAAGGGGAATAGAAGGCTCTGTAGCCAGCCACCTCCCAGCCTAGCCGTATGCTTCCCAGCCACCTGTGAGCCTTCTGAGGGACAAAGGCTTCTGTCTTGTAGCCAGTGCTCCTCGGATAGATAATAGCCTTACAAGGAGGATACTTGCTAGAAGGAAGCAGAATTAAAATCATATCACTTCTACATTCATCCAGGAAGGATAAGACTCTGTGAGACACCGAGCACCCCTAACAATTGAAAATGACATTGTTTAGTGAATTCTGCTTCTTTATCAAGACCAGTAGCTGCCTAGATTTCTGTCCCTTTGAAATGCCCACCTCTGAGCCCAGTCCTTCGAGGACACTAGGAATCCATTAGCCCCTTTTGGGCACAGGCCCCAGATGTAAAACGTATCTTTCCTTCCCTGAGGGCCCAAACTTCACTATATAAGACAATGTGACCTTGGCTCGGGGCAGCAGTAGTCCTTTACTACTGCCTGCCTTCACATCCCAATGGAGAACTCTCTTGATAATCTGTACCTTTAATAAATTTAGCCTACATGCTATACTGTAACTTCTGTGTCTCATAGGATTTCTTTTATATGGGGAAACACAGAAAAACGGAGGTTTCTCTGCCAGGGAAGGGAAGGTAATTTTTGCTGCTGGCCTCTGGACCTGGGCTCTGGATGTGCTCCTCCTTCTCTGGACCTGCTTTTGGAGTCTCTCTCCTAACGCCCATGCTTCACTCTAAAGCATAAGCTATCTCTTGCCCTTGCTGTGTATACCTTGGGCAGTGCAACATTATTTTTCTCTTTTTGTTCTTTTAACAATTGTTCTATGAAGCCCTTTATGCTAAATTGTCAGGCAGGCCTTTGTAGCCCTACTTTCATGAGAACATTGTCCTCAGGGCACCCCTCACATATGGTGATCAGCTATGGTGATTCAGTCAAGGAAAGGACAGTCCCTTCCAGTTTCCCTACTTCTGGGGAAGAAGATAATTTAGATTTAACAATAACATTGATGCCTATTGCCAGCAATACCAAGTAAGATATCAGTAAAAGACTCAATGCCAGGAAAAAGAAAATGAAGACCCCAAGTCCCTTTCCATGAAGAAGTTTTCCTTGAAACCTTCCCAATGCCTGGACCTTGTCAGATGGCATGGCTGGACATGGACATGGCAGAAATGAAAATGCTAATTACCCAGATTTGTTCATTGTACAGTATATGCTGTATCAAGTTACCACCCTGAACCCCATTAATATGTACAATTACTGTGTCAAATAAAGGACAAATAAATAAAGGACAGATAAGCAAGCAAGAAGGTAGTGTGAGGCCTTGGGATTCCAAGTCCCAGTCCCTCCTATGGTGCTTTCCTCCCATCTGTGCCGCCTCAGTAAAGAGCTCTGGATACTAGAGAGAAAGGCACATTATTACATTTGAAATGATATTTTAATAAAAGCAAAACTTTTTTTTTTTTTTTTTGGCAGTACTGGGGGTTGAACCCAGGGCCTCTTGCTTGCATGCTTTACAAGTGCTAGACCACTGAGCTGCACCCCCAGCCTTTTTTTTTTTTTTTTTTTACTTTTTGAGACAGGGTCTCACTAAATTACACAGACTGCCTCTGGTCTCGAACTTGCGATCCTCCTGCCTCTGCCTCCCGAGCTGCTGGGATTACAGGTGTGTGCCACCACACCCAGCTTCTGTTTATTCTTAGTAAAATATTTCCAAGACAGTGTAATGGCCTGGGCCCTGGGAGTCAGACATGTAAAACATGGACCCATCTGCCACAACATAAAACTGAGAAGACCTAATCTAACGTGTTTATTTAAGAATACATTTTCAAGTCATTGTTTTGTTTATAGCTGTCCATCTTACCTCACTCTTTCCCCAAGGGAAAAATAAACACTATTCAATTTTAAGACTTACTATAAAGCTAAGTGATCAATGCATATTGGTACTAGAGAAGAAATAAATCTATAGACCCATGGAACACAAGAGTACTGCCATGGACACCCACACACACCCCAAATATGGGGAATCAATTTTTTAAAAATTGTTGTCAAATACATGTAACATAAAATTCATCATCATAACTATTTTAAGTTCACAGTACAGTATTGTTAAGTATATTCACATTGGTGTACAATCAATCTCGAAAACTTTTTCATCTTGTAAAACAAGCTCTATTCTCAATAAACAACAGCTCCCTATTTCTCCTCCCCAGCCTCAGGCAACAAGCATTAGTTTTGTCTTTGTGAATGTGACTGTGGTTGATTTTAGGTGCCATCCAGTCAAGTCTGACTCATAGCGGCCCTATGTATAACAGAACAAAACAGTCCCTTGACACTGTGCCATGCCCAGCACTATGTTAGTGCTTCTCTGGTATTCATAGGGTTATCAATGGCTAATTGTTTGGGGGATTGTTTTGGGAGTGGGTTGCCAGGTCCTTCTCCCATTTTTGTGGTTCTGGGGATCAAACCCAGGGCCTCAGAGTGCACTGAGCAAGCACTCTACCAACTAAGCTAAACCCCAGCCCCAATGAATGTGACGAGAAACTTAAAATAAGTGGAATCATACAGTATTTGTGTTTTTGTGACTGGCTTATTTCATGTGGTATAATGTCCTCAAGGGCTGGGATTTAGCTCCATTGGTAGAGTGCTGCTCTGCAGTCTCTGAGGTCCTGAGTTTGATTCCCAGCACTGCAAAATGGGAGAAGGACGTGGCAACCCACTCCCAAGGCAATCCCAAAATAATCAGCCATTGAAAACCCTATGAGGGTCGCTATGAGTTGGACACGACTTGATGGCACCTAACAACAACAACGTCCTCAAGGTTCACATATGTTGTAGCAGGTGTCAGAATTCCTCTCCTTTTTAAGGCTAAACAATATCCTATTATATGTATATACCATATTTTATCTATTCTCCCATAGATGGTCACTTGGGTTGCTTCCATATTTGGTTATTGTGAATAATGCTGCTATGAAGATGAATGTGCTTGTATCTGTGCACTTCTCTGCTTTCAATTATTTTGTGTATAGATCCAATGGTGCTTTCTGGGGTTTAGCTCAGGTTGTAAAGTGCTATTCTGCACATTCTGTGGCCTTGGGTTCAATCCCCAGCACCACAAAATGGGAGAAGGACCTGGTAGTCCATTCCCAAAACAATCCCCAAAACAACTAGCCATTGAAAACCCTATGACTAGCAGAGAAGCACTGACACATCGTGCTGAGCATGGCACAGTGTAGGGGAGTGTTTCGTTCTATTGTACATAGGTTCGCTATGAGTTGGACCTAACTCCATAGCACTTAACAACAACAGACCCAAAAGTAAAATTGCTGGATTACAAGGTTATTTTATTTTTAAATTTTAAAGTAAGTACACTACTTTACCTTCCTAACAATGTATAGTGCTTCTGAGTTCCCCACATCCTCATCAACACTGATTGCTTTCTGATCTGGTTATTGATTGTTACAGTAGCCATCTTGATGGATATTATGTGATGGTCAATAGAGGTAGATTTTGCTTGTTTATTTTGTGTGTTTGTTTTTGTCTTTTTGAAACAGGCTTTTACTATGTAGTCCAGGGTAGCCTCAAACTCACAATCTTCTTGCCTCTGCCTCTACTTCCTGAGTACAGGGACTACAGGCATATACTATCATGCCTAGCTGCCAATTGCTTTTTGACAAACAATTCACAGGAGAAAACATAATCTTTCAAAAAATACTATTGGAACAATTTGACATCCTGAAAAAAAAATTAACCTTGACCTAAATCTCCTCTTACACAAAAAATACCTAAAAATGCATCATATATGTAAATGTAAAAAGTGTAACTCTAAATTTTTAAACACAGAAAATCTTCATAAATTGAGATTAGGCAAAAAGTTCTTAAATATGATGTCAACACATGATCCAGTCAAAAAATGATAAATTGAGTTGACATGGTAGCACACACCTGTAATTCCAGCATTTGGGAGGCTGAAGTAGGAGAACTGCAAGTTGGATGCAAGTTTGGTCTACAAAGCAACTTCCAAGCCAGCTTGGGATACATAAGAGAGACCATGTCTCAAAAAAAAAAAAAAAAAAAAAAAAAAAAAAAAAAAAAAAAAAAAAAAAAAAAAAAAAAAAAAAAAAAAAAAAAAAAAAAAAAAAAAAAAAAAAAAAAGAAAGAAAGACAGACAGACAGACAGATTGGACTCTATAAGAAACCTTCAAAATCTTGAGCCAAAGTTAACCTTTTTTCTTTGAAGATGATTTATCTCAGGAATTTTCCCAGTGACAGAAAGTAAACACAATGATGTTCTCAAATAGATAAAACCACAGTAATGGGGAACAGATCAGTGGTTACCAGTTAGTAGGAAGGCTGTGATTGCCAGGGACCTGCATGAGGGAGTTTCTTAGGACAAGGAGCTGTTCTGTATCCAGATAGTGATGGTAGCTACATGAACGTATATTTTTTATAACTCATAGAACTATATACCAAGAAAGTTCATTTTATTGTAAGTTAACTTAAAAATAAAATTAAAGCACACAAAAAATAATAAGACCACTACATGTTAATATGAATTATAGTTTTGTGAAAAAAGTAATGTATTGCCAACAGGAAAAAACTGCAATGTGAAAAATGGCTTTCATTTCACAATTCTGAAAAGTTCTTTAATGTCTGCCTTAACAAAGGACTGTGGTTTCTCATATCTGCTTCTGCATTCAATCACTTTTTATTTCTTATGTCATGTAGCCTCAGAAAGTTCTACTGTACATTCACAAGACAAGGAGAGTAAATCAGATAAATTATTATTCATATTATCTTTTTAAACTTTTGATCTCAGGGATCCCACTAAAAGGAAGTTTGGGGATCCCTAGAGTTTCCTTGACTACACTTTGAGGACCATTAGCCTGTTATAACTTTGCACTAAAGGAAAGGTTTTTCTTCTGATTGTTGGTTTAGGAAAAATATTTTATTCTCCACAGAAGTAAAATCATTTAACATATTTATTGATTGAATAGTCATAATTTTAAAAGTCAAACTCAGATGCTTATTATGGTTAAATGGTCAGTTCATTCATGATTTCCAGCAATGACCAGCCTTAGGAACATGTCAAAGATATTGTTTTCATTATATGGGAGTAGGAATATTAATGACTTACTGTCAAAACCTTAACATTGCTATTCTTTTTTATTTCTTCTTTATGTGAGTAATAGGATTCCTTATAAGAAGTGACCCATCTTGGTTGAAAAGATGCTCCATATCCATTTCAGATCATACTGCAGTGTTACATGGGCAGCACTGTTCTGCTTGGAAGCTATGTACAGTCTTTAACTCAGGACATTTTACTTCCTCAGAAACGTCAGGAAATCTCCTAGCAGCTAATTTGAGGAAGACCTTTTGCAATCTGCATATGGCCTCAAAATTCTGCAATTGTGACCAAGACTGATTGCAGCATCAGCAAGCAGGCATTTCCTGCTTCTGAGACCATTGGGCAATGCAAAGGGTGGAGCAGATAACACCCTGGGCCCAGCTCCATGATCCTAACTAGATCTCAGGTGACAAAGGGTATTACAGAGGACAGTTTGAGCTAGATCAAATTACATTTGGAGTTATCTGTGTTTTTCCCCCGTGAGCAGATTTGCTTTCCAAGTTTGAGGCTCACCACTTAGCTTACATTTATGGTTGGTTAGACTGCTTTTGCCAGCCAGTCTCTTGGAGGCAGTCAAGGCAACTAGGCCTTTGGTGGAAAAAGGAAAGAAGACCAGAATGCCAAGAATCTCCTTTGTCCTAGGGAATTGCAAATGAAGGAAAATTCTTTTCTACTTTTCAAAAGCTTTATGGAGACCCTGGAAAGTTTGGACACACAGTAAGTACTGCATGGTCCAAGACATCCTTTATAAGTAGATCCTGGGTCTAGTATCCAGAATGTACAAAGAACTCTCATAATTCAATGTCAAAAACATAAACCAACCTGGGTGTGTTTGCACACACTGATAATTCCAGAAACTCGGACGTGGAAACAGGAGGATCACAAATTCAAGGCCAGAGGCAGCCTGCATAACTTAGCAAGACCCTCTCTCCATCTGGGCAGCCACTCTACTATAACATCAGGGGAGAAGAATTCACATAAATTTTCGCCAATGTTCCCAAATCCAGCTCAGTCTCTGCCTGTGGTCACCCTTGTGGGTGAAGACTGAGTCCAAGAAACTGCTGGGGAGATGGTAAAAGTCATGAGAGGAGTTACCTAGGATAGGTGAGGATTGGTGGTGTGAATTGGAGTTCTCTGAAGATGTCACATTTGTGATTAAAATCTTGAGGACTGATTTACTAGAACTTTGTAATTGTGGAAAGATGGAATATTGCAGAATGAGAGCCCAAATTTTGTTGGGCTAGCTTTAGTTTCCCCCCACCCTTTTTCTTTCTTTCTTTTTTTTTTTTTTTTAACAGTACTGAGGGTTGAACCCAGGGCCACACGCTTGCATACTTTGCAACTGCTATACCACTGAGCTGCACCCTCAGCCCATTTTTTTACTTTTTGAGACAGGGTCTCACTAAATTGTGCAGACTGCCTCTGGTCTCAAACTTGCAATCCTCCTGTCTCCGCCTCCAGAGTCACTGGGATTACATATGTGCGCCACTGTGCCCAGCTACTTTAGTTGCCTTAATAGCCATTTGTTACCAACTTCTGTATCTGACCTAACATCTTTGCAACTATTAGGTAAAACTTTTGGACTGTGTTAGCAGGCCACCAGCTTCCACCAACCCTAAAGCTAAGAAGTTATAAGCCATCTGAATCCTACAGAAGAGATTTCCCTGCTCTGCTGTAACTCCCCTACCTGATGTTTCTACCAATGTATTTGGTAAATGCATTGCTTTGTGATTTTCTTTTGTTCTGTGACAATAAAAGTTCATGTAACCTCTTCTACAGTGGAACATGTCATTCGGGGCAACTTGAATCTGGGGTTCCTAGACCAAGGTAACTTATATTTGGCTCAATAAACTACCTCTTATTCCCTCTGGAGGAAGAGCTGTGTTTTGCATTGACAGTGGAAATTGTATTTTTCTAGCTGGAAAGAAATATGAGAACATTAGGAATAAGAAACTCTCAAATTTCTAGGACTGTTCATGATTACTTCAAAGCACAGTTGAGAGATCCATGCAATGCAGGCTCTGGGGTGACAGCACTCAGTGAATTCACAGCAATACTCCTAGTGCTAAGAACACCACCTGGCACATAGCAGGTGAGAAAAATGATTGTAAGTAGCTGAATGAGTGAGAAGTGAGAGGGAGGACTTGGTCCAAGCTGCAGACAAGGAGACCTGATTAAAATTTCACACGCGAGTCTACCAGGAAGCAATGAAAAGAAAGCTGGTCTACTGAGTAGGACCCAACGCCATCTCCATTCCAGGTAGGAGTATCACTGTAATTCCTCCATTACAATCCACTCAAGGTTTTCTTTTGTTGTTTTTAATTTCTCTATTCCCTTCAACACACACACATAAAATAGGAATCAGAAAATATGATTTAAGCAGTTTTATTTTGTATGACTCTTCCTAGTAGTATTTCTTGGACACTTGAGGGGGTGCAACAACAAATTACCTTCTAATAGTGGATAAGTGCCAACCGTGGGAATTGATTTCCAAGTACAACTCACTGGCTACACACCATGAAGGCCAAAGTCAGAGTGAAAGAGTATGTGCTCTGATATTCTCATTGGTACCAGAGCTATGAGCCCACCACAGCACCACAGGATTAGTCCTATTCTGCACGTGAATGGGGCCATGGAGAAAGTTGAGAAATTCCTTTAAATAGTAATGAAGAAGCTTAAGCCAAACTCTCATCCACCATCTGTTAGCTTCACCACCCAGTGAGGACGGATTCTGTGTAATTTTCCATTCTAAAACATCCTCTGCTCCCTTCTCACACAAAGTCTCCATTTCATTATTAAACATTGTACATAGGCAATCAATGTCTGCAGAATTTCCATTACTACATTTTTTTGTGCACAGTAGTTAAATGTTCTACCACTGAGCTATGCTCCCAGCCATTAACACATTTTGGGGAAGGCATTTTGGCACTGTTAATTAACTACAACTCTTAATATATCCTTGGACATAGCCACCACAACTCTAAAAATGATAATACCTGAGGACATTCGCAGCCTTTTTGGCTATGGAATATAAAAATGAAGCACAAAAAGAGACAACAATTGGAAACAGTTGTGTATTGTGGCACACACCTATAATCCCAGCTCAGGCCAACATGGTGTATGTTCTGAGTTGTAGGTCAGTTTGGGCTATACAGTGAGACTCTTATCTCAAAAAAAAAAAAAAAAAAAGAAACAAATTAATATCTACCAATGGGAGAAAGATCAGTAAACCATGATCTATGCAAACTATGAGATACGTGGATACCAACAAAAATTTTTTGCTTGACCAAACTGTAGCAAGGCTTCTGAGCTAGGCCTATCTGTGCACTTCCTTGTAAAATCCAATTTTAACAAAGAACCTTGCTAAATCAGTTTAGCAAGGACTCCCTCTCTTGATATATAATCAGGTTCCTCATCCTTCGTTATCACCCAGCTTATGCTTGATTAACCAGCCCTGCCTTAAGCAAGAATTCTATTAGGCTGTTGTGTTAGCCTTTCATTGCTGTGACAAAACACGCAACATAAGCACCTTAAAAAGAGGAAATATTTGTTTTGGCCCATACTTTTGGAGGTTTCAGTCCATGGCTGACTGGCTCCATTGCTTTTAGGCCTGTGGCAAGGCAGAAATATTATGGCAGAATGGTATGGCAGAGGAAAGCTGCTCACCTTGTGGCAGCCAGGAAGCAGAGAGACAGACAGAAAGGGTCTGGGGACAAGATATATCCTTCAAGGGAAGGCATACGCCAAGTGACCTAATTCCTCCAACTAGGCTACACCTCTAGTTTCTACCACCACCCAATAATGCCATCAAATTATGAATCCATCAAAACACTAATCCATTGTTGAGGTTAGAACCTTTGTAATCAAGTTATCTCCTAAAAGCCCACCTAAAAGCAAAGCTCAAGTCTTTAACACTTGACTTTGGGGGCCATTTTGTTCCCAAACCCTAACAGTCAGTTTAACCAAAATTCCCCTTATCCTGCTGGCTCCTCTTAGATTTTTTTCTATCCACTGAATGCCACCTTGCTTCTTGGCTCTCCATTTCCACCTGTCCACGCTATATCCAGAGATGAGCCCCATCTCTCTCCCCACCCTGCAAGCCCTTGCTGCAGTGGTTCCTACACTGATTGCTATGATCCTGCATATAGTCTGCCTTACAATACTTTAACAAGTGTTACTGAATCACTTTATTTAATCAGTTCTCATAAGAATGAGTAGGAGCCCATGGTTGACTCAAGTGTGCAACTAGACTCCACCTAGACTTTCAGGTGATTTAATGCTTGTTCCCTGCTACAGCCTGTCCTGTTCTGCCCTCCAGGATGTCCCTCATGTCCCTCATGTCCCCTACTTTCACCATCAGAAGAACTGCACTCTGGCATCTTCAGTGGTACAATCCACAAACTCTGTTCACTCCCTTCTCCAATCTGCCCTCATCTCCTATCCATCAGACTCTTCCTCCAAAACACTCTCAGAGTTCAGATACTCACTCCACAAACCACTGCTACCCTCGCCACAGGACCATGACCACATCTCCGGACTGGCGTCCTTGTGTACAATCGAGCTCTACATCCTGTTCTCTGCACTAGAACTGGAGCGATTGTTGCAAAGCTCAAGTCAGTGTACTGTACTTGAATGGAAACTTTTGAAGGCCTTCAAAGATAGATTCAGATAGTCATCTCCCAGAGAACTCCCTCCAATGGCCATGTGTTCCTCTGTGTTGCTCTGTCATGATGTGACAGCTAAACTAGCCTCTGTCCTTAAGCCAACCTCAAATCCATCCCTTTTGGAGTCTTGAATAGGCTGTTCCTTGTCTTTGAACACTTATCTCTCACGCCTTCCCATCTCCCCACAGCTGCTTCATCACCATCATTAAGATCTTAACTAAAGCTGGGCATAGTGGCACAGGCCTGGAATCTCAGCAACTCGGGAGACAGAGGCAGGAGGATCGCAAGTTTGAGACCAGAGGCAGTCTGTGTAATTTATGGAGACCCTGTCTCAAAAAGTAAAAAAAAAAAAAAAAAAAAGGGCTGGGGATGCAGCTCAGTGATATAGCAGTTGCAAGCGTGAGGCCCTAGGTTCAACCCTCAGTACTGAGAAAAAAAAAAAGTTCTTCACTAAAATGTCTGTTTGTGGAGAGTCTAACTGAATGAAGTGAAACCTCCCCAACAAATTTCCTGCTTCATCTTTCGTATGGTAACAACAAATGTTCACACTGGTTTTCCCGATCCTGAGAGGGCAGGGATATTATTAATATCTCATGCAAGAAAAATTTTGCTAAAGATAATTCAAAAGCAACTCCAGCAGTATACTGACAGAGAACTGCCAGAAAATAAAGCCAGATTCAGAAAAGGGTGTGGAATCAGGAACATCATTGCTGATGTCAGATGGATAATGGCCAAAAGCAAAGAATACCAGAAAAATGTCCATCTATGTTTTATAGACCAGGCAAAGGCATTTGATTATGTGGATCAAAACAAATTATAGATAACATTATGAAGAATGGGAATACCAGAATACTTAATTGTACTCCTAAGGAATCTGTAAATGGAAAAGGAGGCAGTTGTTTGAACAGAATAAGGAAACCTTGCTTAAAGTCAGGAAAGATGTGCATCAGGTCTATATCCTTTCACTGCACCTCTTCAATCTCTATGCTGAGCAAGTAATCTGAGAAGCTGGACTTTATGAAGAAGAATGTGGTATCAGGATTGGTGGAAGATTCATTAACAACCTGCGTTATCCAGATGACACACACTGCTTGCTGAAAGTGAAGATGATTTGAAATATCTAATGATGAAAAGATCAAAAAACACAGCATTTATTATGGATTGCACCTTAACATCAAGAAACAAAAATCCTTGCTACTGGATCAATAAGTAACTTCATGATAAATGGAGAAAAGACTGAAGTTGTCCAAGATTTTCCCCTACTTGTTTCTACAATCCAATACCCACTGAAGCAACACTCAAGAAATCAAAAGATGCATTGCACTGGGAAAAGATGTTCCAAAAGACCTCTTTAAAGTGCTAAAAAGTAAAGTTGTCACACTGAAGATGAAGGTGTGCCTGACCTATGCCATAGTATTTTCAGTTGCATCATATGCTTATGAATAGGTTGTTGAATAAGGAAGACAGAAGAATTGATGCTTTTGAATTATGGTGCTGGAGTTGAATCATGACTATACCATGGACTGTCAATAGAACAATAGATCCATCCTAGAAGTACTGCCAGATTGCTCCTTGGAAGCAAGGATGGTTAGACTGTGTCTTATGTATTTTGGACATGTAGTCAGTAGGTACCAATCCCTGGAGAAGAACATCATGTATGGGAGAGTGGTAGGTCAATGAAAAAAAGGAAGATCTTCAACTAGATGGATTGACACAGTGGCTGCAACAATGGGCTTAAACATAAAAAAGATTATGTGCCTGGCACGGTGTCAGGTAGTGTTTTTTTTCTGTGATACATAGGGTCACTATGAATCAGGCCTGACTTGACAACACCTAACAACAAACAAACAACTAATGCAAGAGATGGATGCTCTAGAGACATGGCAGATTCTTCTGCCCTGTCTTTGTGGGAGATCTCTTAGCAAACAGAAAAACCACAGTGCAAAGAATACATAAATCTTCTATGTGTCAAAAAAATAACTAGAGAGGTGGAGAGGTCCAACTATCTGGTATGCCCACTGCCTTAATTTCAATGCTGAGCTTCCCTTACATCCGGATAACCCCCTAGTCTCAAGCAAAACAGGTGCTTATGAGGTAGGAGGTAGGTTTGAGCATCACTTTTCTCTCCGTTATAGTGATACTAAGGAGGTACTATTTAATCTATTTAATCAAGTTTCTCTATGAAAGCCAGACTTTGACCCAAAGGTTTTACTCAGATTTGGAGGAGATACCTGCTGCATATTTACTTTATTTTCCATTATATGTTGTTGTTGTTGTTGTTAGGTGCTGTTGAGTCGGTATCTGACTCATAGCAACCCTCATAGGGTTTTCAATGGCTGGCTGTTTCGGGATTGCCTTGGGAGTGGATAGCCAGGCCCTTCTCCCATTTTTGCGGTGCTGGGAATTGAACCAGCAACCTCAGAGACTGCAGCACAGTGCTCTACCAACTGAGCTAAATCCCAGTCCTTCCATTATATAATGATGCCAAGTATCACCTTGACCTTTTAAATCAATGTCTCTGTTACTGGATTACCAGGTATTGAAATTCCTTTTGTTTGTTTGAGACAGGGTCTCATTATGTAGCCCAGAGTAGCCTCAAACTCACAATACTGCCTCCGCCTCCCAATTGCTGGGTGTACCATCACATCTTGAAATCCTTCACAATTACACTTATGAAAACATTTGTACCAAGAATTTTGTCCTCCATATATTTAGAAAAGTTTGCTCTGAACATCTATTACTGCGAGTTCTTGGTGTGGAGGTGGTGGGAGGCAATGTCTTTTGGCTATTTCATTTCTTACACTGCAAGGTCAATGAAACCATGTTATGGTTTAAATATAAAATGGCTCTCAAGGCTCATGTTTGAACACTGGGTTCTCAGCAGTGGGGCTGTAGTGGGAGGCTGTGGACCTTTGGGAGGTGGGACCTAGTTGACAGAAACAGGTCCCTGGAGGGCAGGCCTCTGACGGTTTTACCTGTTCCCCTGACCATGGCCCCCTTCCAGGCTCTCTCTGTCTCCTGCTGTCATCATGTGAGTAGCCTCTGCCATGTGTTCCTGCCATCTCCTGGGACATGCCCTCCCTGCCAGCATAGATTGAAGCCCTGAAACAGTGAGCTAAAAGAAATCCTTCCTCTCGTCTCCCTCCTTCTCTTGAGGGCTCTTACGTGAACCCAATCCACATACAACGTTAATCCACATCTGATTTTGTGGACTTCTAAACTCTTGAAAGGGTGCAGATAAGAATCAAGAATATATGATATTATTCTCAAAAAGATGAGTGTATACAAAGAAATTAAGGCATCTTGGTACACAAATACTTGTATTAAGCCAAATAAAACAGAAATGTGAACAAGGTAAAAGGTAACCAACAAAGGAAAAGCACATATGAAATCTAAAAATTATAGTAACATGATCCAGGCTGCTTTGAACTGCACTGCCCAAACACCACCATGCACCCAGGACAGGATCAATCCTAGCTCTTTTCTACTCATCCATGAGTGACTGTGAGGGAGAGGAATAAACAGAAACCTGAGTTTTAAGACAACATTTGAAATGTTAAGATAAAACCAGTGGAAAAAGACAAGCTAACCACTGGGAAGAGAGAGGTAGCACTAAACAAAGGAGGCACCACAGTACTCAACAAATGAGCAGCAGAAAGAGGACTTGGCTGGGCTTCAGCTGGAGTCAAGATGTCCAGAATTGTCTTCCCATGCAGTAGGTTTCAGGTTTTTGCTTGTCAACTGCCATTGTTTGGATCTTGAATGTTTGCCAAAGACTCATTATGATGCTACTGGAAAGTGGTTGAAACTTTAAGAGTAGGGCCTTATGGCCACCAAGGGTGTACCTTAGAGGACACTGTCAAGTCAATGGCCCCTTTCTCCTCCTCTTTTGGTCCCTGGCTTGTGATGTAAGTGGGTTTGCTCTGTCACACACTTCCTGCCATTACCATCTAGCTCTCCCATGGAAGGCTGAAAGCAGTCGGTCTGCTCTATCTTGGACTGGAACCTCTAAAACTGAGAGCCAAAATGAACCTTTTCTAAGTTACTTATCTCAGGTATTTTATTATACTGATAAAAAGCTAACACATTGACCCTTAACAGAAGGTTAAAAAAAAACCCAAAACATCCAAACTATTCAATCCCACAAACTTTTCAGTATACAATTAAATTTTTCTGGCATTAGCTTATAGATGCCAAGAATGTAAAACATAGGATGTTGCAGACATACTTTCAACATATTTTGTCAAACTCTTTGCTTGTTCACCTTATGAAACCACCATCCTTTGACCTATTTGCAAAAGTCGGTCCTCACTGTCACCTTGTTGGCCAAATGCAAGTCACAATCTAACAGGAAGTTCTTAATTTACAGTTTAACTCAAACATGGTATTCACAGTCTCTGTGACAGGGAACCTGAGAAGGGTCTCTTGGCTAGATGAAAGGATGCTCTGAGGGGCAATGGTTTCTCAAAACTGTCCACTGCCGGGAACTCTGGAGGTGTTGGGAACCCAGGGTGTGCTCAATAAGCAGGGTTGGGAAATGTGGGAGGCTTCGGTGAAGTGGCAGAAGGGAGACTGGACTGGCAAGTGGTAAAGAATGCAGAACATTTGGGGAGCAGGCTGGCATCAAGAGTAGACTTTAAGGTGAGGACCTGGGAGTTGTCATTTACAAGCTACCCAGGGCCATGTAACTCCTAAAAAGTCTCCACATATCCTAAAACCTTGAACACCAAAGCTTTAGTTTCTCCAGGTTCACAGTGTAAGCCAGGATTGAGTGAACTAAAAAGTACATTAATGGCAGCGGGCGGGGGGGGGGGGTGTTGGAAAACAGCACAGTAAGATAGTGCCATGAAAAATATTACCCAAACTTGGAAATAAAACATAGGAATGCCATTTCTATCAGTGTCATACTGGAAAACTTTCCATCAGGCCTTTTGACTCTCTAGGAAAAAGTATTGACTATTTATTTTTCATAACCTATTATTGCTTAGGCTTATTTTACATCCCTGTTAGAAGTTATAAGAAATTGATGAGCTGATCGTCTTTTGTATATAGAAAAATAAGATGATACCAAATGCTACAATTTAATTGCCCTATAAGACACTAACTTTCTGCTCTAGCAATTGTTTTTTAAAATTTAGCAATCTTGGGCAGGCAGGTGTAGCTTCATGGTGGATCACTTGCCTACCATGCACAGCTCCCTGGGTTTGATCCCCAGCACTGTGAATTAAATTAATTAATTTAATTAAGCAACCTGATTCCATTTTGTTTGTATTCACTGCAATAATCCTAGTTTTTCAAATTCTCTTTTGGCCCCTTTTTCTGGGGTTCCTTTCTGGATTGTTTGTTTGTCTTACAGTGCTGGGGATCAAACCCAGGGCCTTTTGCATGTTAGGAAAGGACTCTATCTCTGAGATACATCCTCAGAACCATGGTTTTTTTGAGACAGGGTCTTATTATATAGTCCTCGCTGACCTTAAACTTGAATTCACAATCCTGCCCCAACATCCCTTGGGATTACATGCATGCACTACCATGCTTTGGTTTTTGTTCCGTGTGTGTGTGTGTGTGTGTGTGTGTGTGTGTGTGTGTGTGTTTGTATATAGTGCTGGGGACTGAACCTAGGACCTCGTACATATGAGCCAAGTGCTCCACAATGGAGCTACATCCCAAGTCCAGGGTTCCTTTGTTAATGAGATAAGTAAAATATTGGTATGTCTTAAAGAATGTTTTTAATATTTAGAGAATTAATTATATGTAGACAGAATAATATACACAAAGTACATAGAATGTGCAAGAAAAGGGAGAGTGATGCAGAGGAAGAGATGTGGGAAGACCTGGTGGAGAAGATATTGGAGCTGAATCTTGATGTATTAAGAGAAGTTGAACCAATGCTGGAGAGGAAGGGAAAGGAGGCTTCCAGGAAGAGGGAGCCTCCAAAGGAAAAGGAGCATTAGGGCATGTGTATAGATGCTACCGGGAGATGAAGTCAAGAGGGGGCAGAGGCCAGATCCTGAGCCATGCATGTTATATTAAGGAGCTGAAGTCTTACCTGCATGAAAATAGACACTTTAATGAATTTTTAGCTAGGAAGTGACCCAGTAAGATGGATTTGTGTTCTACAAAGATGAATTTTGTGTGGAGAATGCATGCATAGGCTGAAATAAACCCAAAGATAAAGACAGTACAGTACTGAGCCATGAGAAGGCCATGAATTAAGGCTGTGGTTGGAGTGAAGAGCAGGCACAGGATGATTTGGAATAAACAGGGCACATTGGTTACTTGGATGTAGGTGTGTGAAAACATAGGTAGGAGGTGAGTGAGGTGTAAGACTTGATCACTGAGTATCAGGGAGTGGCAAGGAGAAGGAGGGGCTGACCTACATCAGCAATAACCCTTTGTGGGTGTAGAGATGGTATCATTCCTACTGTGAACTCTACAGCGATAGCACGTGGCAGCTGCATATATTTCCAGCATGGGAAATAGGGAGAAGAACAAAGAAAAAAATCCTTACATTTCTAACTTTTCACATGGTTCATATATATTATGGAACAAAGTCTGTCTGCCTGGGTCATCCAAAATTCTACTCTTTCCTATAGAAATTTGCCTACTCACTGATTTTGAATCATCTTGGTACATATAACAGCCTAACATACTTTTTCCTCAGATAGTGAATCACATCTGCCTTTTTGCCTAGTGCTGGATGGAATGCAGTTAACTGAGGAGATTCACAAAGGATTGTTGTTGTTGTTGTTAGTTGCCATCAAGTCGTGTCTGACTCATAGGACCCTTATAGGGTTTTCAATGGCTCATTGTTTCGGGCTTGCCTTGGGAGTTGGTTGCCATGTCCTTCTCCCATTTTTGTGGAGCTAGGAACCGAACTTGGGACCTCAGAAATGGCAGAGTGGTATAACCTTATCAAAGTGGGTGGGGGAAAAGAAGTTGGTAAACTTGGAGAACTTTTTTGACTGCATACTGTGTAGGGACTGCCTAGAGGTGGTTTGCCCCGGGGCCTATCTAGGGCCCCTTTGGAGGTCTGAGGCTTATTCCCTGGGTAATCACCTTTTCCCTACATCTGGGAACTTAGAGTCATCGAGCTCCCAAAGATGGTGCTGGCGTCCAATCCCTCTCCTCTGACCTCTCGCCACCGATTGTCTGTTTCCAATCTACTGAACAGATCCTGATTGGACATTTGGGAACTATCCCTGATTGGCTACTTTTACAAAACCAAATCTGAATATCCCTCTTGAGAGGCCGAGACCCATGTGGGGTGACTGCCTCTGATTGGTCCCTGGGTACCGCCTGGAGAGTATATAAGGACAGTACACTGATCAGTCTGCATCCAATCCATTGACCAGGACAGACAAAACAATAAAGAGCTGTTGGAGCAGAGCAATTGGAGTTGATGTCTTCACTGGGAAGAAAGAAGCAAGGAGCCACTGTGGGCATAAGCCTCTGAGCCTGCCTTTCTCAAGGCTTCTCAGAGCAGCCATGGGCATAAGCCTCCTTTCCGGGTGGCGTGGCTCTTGTGTGCTCGGCTCCCCCTCACCAGACGACAGGTCCTTGGCGGCTGGTTCCCGCTCAGGGGCTGGAGTGAGACCAGAGGCAGGGCAACACCCTACACCTGGCACCTGAACAGGGACCCTCAGAGACAACGAGGGGCCTTCACCTGGACCCATTTCCTGTCACCGGACTGGTGAGAGCTTCCTTGTCTGTCCATTGTCCCATGTCCGTCCTGTTTGTCGAATGTCTTGTTTTGTCTGTCCAGTGTGACTCGTTAGCGAAACCTAACCCCCACCTCAGAGCAATAAAGCTCTCCTTCTGTGTCTCTCCCTCCCTCAAGCAGGCTTTAACAGGGCTCTTGAGTGTGTCCCCTGTAGCATCCACGTCTTGTATGTGGGCTGCTCCAGGTGGGGGGAAAAGTACCTAATGGGGTTTTTGTTAAAAGTATTTGTATCTGTCCTTTCGTTTTCATGTAGTGCACGCTTAACACACTCACGGGTTGGGACCCCTGTACGTCGGGACCCAACAGGCTGTGGAATCCCTATTTGGGACAGCCACAGGGTCGGGACTCCCCGTTCGCCGGACCCCAACTGGGACGGTTGGGATTCTTTCGGGACCCAACTAGATGGGACTCCCCTTAAGGGGCCCATCCTGGTAACTGGCTTCACACCCTGGTAATTTGGCTTCAAGCCCTGGTAATTTAATAGTCAGGTATAGACAGCAACAAAAGCCTTTCAAGGTTAATGATTTGGCTTAGCGGCAAACAGATTTCTGGTCTAGCGGCAAGGAGCCTCCTCTCAGAGGGACTCCAGGGAATTGTTAAGGATTAACGAGAGGGAGTTTCCTTTTAGAGGACTCCGGGGACTAAGAGGGTGCTTCTCAGAGGGGCTCCAAGAAGTTATTAGTTCTTCAGGGGTCGGAGTTCCTCTCAGAGGGCTCCAGGGAGGTTCAGGAGTTCCTCTCAGAGGGCTCTGGGAAGGAAAAACTGATTGGGACTCCTCCAGGAACCCACACATAGGTCTTGGGACAGTCTCTCCACAGACTTCCCCGTTCCCCTTTTCACAGGGACACATGTAGTTAATTTGGGACCCCTTTTCCAGGGACCCAGAAACCCAAAAATGGGAAACAAACCGGCAACACCAATAGACTCTCAGGTGCAATACATCTGCACCCTGTTAGAGGCGAACGGTATCGTCTCTGAGGCAAAAGCCTCCAGGTTTTGGGAGAGAGTTAAAATATAGCACCATGAGTGGCCAAAAGGGACCTCTCAGACACTGCTGTTTGGCAGCAGGTCGAAATTCAGACCAGGATGACTCTAGCAGGGGGAAAAGGTGACTTTTCAGAAGGCTTCATCCAAAGGCTGGCGGTCTTGAGGCAAAGGGAGGAAAAGGAAAATAACCGGGTAGAAAGAACAGAGGGGGCCCCAGAGGCCCTGACCGTTGCAACCATCAAGACATCCCAGGGGGAGGGATCTAATTAAAAAGGGGATGGTGTGAATAGGCCTCCCCTGGAAATTAGCCCCATAGGGGAGGGACTTCCCCCCAAGTCCCCTCCCAGCCAGACACCCCCTCTAGAAGTGCGCTCAGGGGGTGGAATATATCCCAAACTTAGCCACCTCCCCTCACCCAAAAATGGGACCCCCTATGCCCTTAGGTGTAGACGAATGGATGGGAGGCCCAAATGAGGCCAGGGACAGATGTCAAGCCTATCCAACCTAGTGCCTACCCCCTGAAAGACCCCAAATGTGGTATCCCCATGAGAGCAAAAACTTGAAAGAGCTCAGAACATCAATTAAGGAAGATGGACCCCATTCCCCCTGGACTAGGACCCTATCAGAGGCCCTAAGCCTGAAAATCAATACCCTTCAGGATTGGAAGGACATCAACAGGGCAGTCCTTCCTGGGCCAGCCTTCATACAATGGGGAGCTTATTACAAGGACGAGTGTGAACAGCAGGCCAACCACAATGCTCACAATGGGGTTGCGGTTGGACTTGACTGTCTGCTAGGAGAGGGCCCCAATTACTCCACGGTAGCCCTACAATCAATGGCCCTGGCGCAAAGCTTCGACCAGATACATCTATGTGCCCTGTGGGCTTGGAGCAGACTTCCCCATAAGGGGACCATTCCAAACCCAACCTCCCTCCGACAGCAAACCAATGAGACCTTCCCAGACTTCATAGACTGGGTATCCAAGGACCTAGATCAGAGGATGTTCAGGATCGAGGAAGAGGCCAAGCAACAACTACTTAAAGGCTTAATCAGGGATGGTGTGACGGGTGAATGTTAAGACAGCCTGCCAGGGGATGAAAGGAAAGTCCATTGAGGACTGGATAGTAGAAATCCAGGATATTGGCTCTTCAAGCCACACTGCTGCCATGACAGCTCAAATGATTACTGAAAGCAACAAAATGGCAAAGGCTTTTGCCACCGCCATTATGGACAACAGAGAGAAAGGGGGAAAGCCCCAAGATAATATGACAAAAGAGTAATATATTAATACAGGCATTTACCACTGCCATAAGGGAGGATAAGCAAGAGAAACAAAAGGGGAGAAGAGGGCCATGTTATTACTGTGAAGAAGAGGGACATTGGAAGGGAAAATGCCCAAGGAGAAGGGAAAATAAGAATAGAAGGGGGCCTCCAAATCTGTGCCCCTATACAAAAAGGGCTATCATTGGAAGTCCGATTGCAGGGCTAAGACCCATAAGGATGGTACGCCCCTTCTTGATTTAAACTAAGCACAGGGCATCTCCCAGCCCGACAACAAAGGGAGAAAAATGAGACACCGGTGTTATGGACTGTCCCCATAATATCTGATGATAGCCCCAAATTCCAAATCAAAATAGGGGGACAAACATTCAAATGTTTAATAGACACTGGGGCACAAAGAACTGTCCACAGAAAGGAGGAAGTACCTGGGTTTTGGGGGCTAACATCAGGGCCCACTATTAAAGGAGTGACCAGGATGACCCAAGCATTAACTACCAAGGATTGGATCCCCTGGGAGGACCCTGAGTGGCATAAAGGTAAAATCAAGCCCCTCATAACTGATCTGGAGGTAAACCTATTAGGGCAAGACCTCCTTAGTCAAATGGGTGTTAGTTACCCTTACAACAAATAATAATCAAACACATAAAGGTTATCAGCAACTCCCTCCTAGAGAACCCACAAAAAGTAATCTAATGACTGTTAGTACTGCTGATACGACTGATGGCACCGCCACTAATAATGCAATGAATAACACTATTAATAATGATTTGTGTGATAATATTGATTTGTTTGATGATGATTTTGGCATAGGTACTTTGGATGAGGAAGGTATGGAGGT
Organism: Pedetes capensis; assembly: GCA_007922755.1. NCBI lineage: Eukaryota > Metazoa > Chordata > Mammalia > Rodentia > Pedetidae > Pedetes > Pedetes capensis. The sequence continues at coordinate 21,391 of VMDO01005706.1, read as the reverse complement.
TAAGGACAAACAGGAGTGTCACCCTTTAATGTAAGGGCCACTGTTCAATATCAGACTCCCCCCTTACCGTGGAAATCCACTGAACCGGTATGGGTTAAACAGTGGCCCCTGAAAAGGGAGAGACTAGAAGCCTTAAAGGAAGTAGTCCAGGAGCAATTGGCTAGGGGACACATTCAACTGTCCTGAAGCCCATGGAACACTCCTGTGTTCCCGATTAAAAAGAATAACGGGAAATGGAGGCTTCTCCAGGACCTCCAGCTGGTCAACAAATGTATGGACATCTGGGGGTCTCCCCAGAGGGGACTGCCTTTGTTGATAGCCATACCTAAAGAGTACAACATCCTAATCACTGACTTAAAGGACTGTTTCTTTTTGATTCCACTCCACCCTGCCAATTATTTCAAATTTGCCTTTTCTGTTCCCAACTACAACAATCAGGGACCTACGAAAAGGTTTGAGTGGAAATATCTTCCACAGGGCATAGCAAATAGCCCAGTTATTTGCCAGGAGGCCATAGCTGCTGCCTTAGGGCCACTCAAAGAAAATTGTCCACAGATCTCCATATATCACTATATGGATGATTTGTTAATTGCGGCCCCTGATTGGGAATCACTACCTAAAACCTAGTCTGTGGATGCTAAAAGTGTGTAGCCCTGATTCACACCCCAGGGCTGCAACAAATGGGAGTTAACCTTAGAGGCCTGAAGGCCAATGCAATATGGCAAATTGATGTGAGCCATTATGCACCATTTGGGAGATTAAAGTATATTTCCATGTCGGTAGACACTTATTCTGGATTTATATGGGCCACATGTCACACCAGCGAATCAGCCAAGAATCTGATAAATCATACACTATATTGCTTCGCGACTATGGGACTCCCCAAATCTATAAAAACGGACAATGGCCCGGCCTTTATGAGTAAAACTTTTAGGAAATTTTGTACCACCTGGGAAATCCAGCATGCAACTGGCATCTTCTATTACCCCCAAGGGCAAGGGATTGTGGAAAGAATCCACAGAACACTAAAAGAATGACTGAGCAAAGAAAAAGGGGGAGAACATCCTCCCCAGGTACAACTGGCAAAAGCTCTGTTCACCTTAATGTCCTGGACCTCCAAAAGGACAAATCCGAACCCCGAATAAAAAGACACTGGGGTCAACTTCTACGACCACCAGAAGTCTGGGTCAGGTGGAAGGATCCTATGATGGCAAAGTGCAGGGGTCCAGACCTGTTAGTAGCAGAGAGCAGGGGTTCAGCCTGCATCTTCCCTAAAGATGAAGAGAAACCCACCTGGGTGCCATCCAGAAATGTAAAATGGGCAACGGATAAGAAAAATTAATTTTCTTTCCTAGCTCACTCCACCCTAAGGCTTCTCGGAGATTTTCCGGGCCACCCTCACCTGAGGATCCAATCACCTTTGTAAATAGTTATAATGATAGAATTATATTATTGTTGGCTTTGTATTCCCTATTTATTTTCCCCAAAACTCCAGACCATAGAGACCAAGGCCCCCACAGACTGGGAATCAACAGACTTTGTGGGCAAAATGTTGAACATCGAGGGCAAGATGGTGATTGTCAGGGGCAAGATGCCAGGCCAAAAATTGGGACATAAAAGCAACTCCACCCTTCTGAAAGCTCAGGGACTTTTTTGGAAGAAGGGTCGGAAAGCTTGGGAGAGTGAAAGGAAGGGTGGAGAATCAAAACCTGCAATACAGAAGACACCATTGGCTGTAAGAGAACATACCAACAGTGAAAATGAACGATGGTTCTGGTAATGTGGAGGGGACCTGGACTAACCCTAATAATATTCATGTCTCTCACCATTAACACCTGGGCAGCTACCATACCTTTGACACAGGAGGATTCAACTCCCACTTGGGAAAACTTATCCCTTGTTAAGCCCCCTGCTTGAGAGGGGAAAATTCAAAATTTGACCAAACCCGTAAATAAAGAAAATGTACAATTGGCTAAACCCTCTAATCGGCAAAATCCAAATTCCGAATTGGCATTTCTTGACAAAAGATTCACTTTTTGGGCATTCATACCAAATCCCCCCATCAATCAGGCTACTAATTGGCAAGACCCCCAAATAATGGTGTTTATTAATGAAACTCAATGGATGCTAGGTCCATACAATATGAGGGGTCCATCTAACCCAGAGAAGGAGGGCAGGATAATAATCCAAAAATATGTAATAGGAAGTGAGGGAATGCCCACATGCATTGGGAGACAGCAACCCCACTGCCTAAAAATTGGCTTTCAATGATGGCCCATTAAAAACCCGACTATCTATCCAACCATAAGCCTAACCAGCTTTATAACGGAGAAAGAGAGTAAAACAACCCTGACAGTTGAGAGAAGAGCATCAGACCAGACGGAGGTCTTAGACTGTATCATTCCTATAGCCAACAACTCCTTCCTTGTCATCAGAAACTGGTGACGTTCCTTGGAGGCTCGAGTGTTGGTTAATATTCCCTATGAGAACATCATAGATCTGAGCTTGTTGGACCCCGAACGTTTTAAGTTCTAACCGAGGCTTGGCAGATCCCACTCAAGCTAGAGGACAGAAGAGGGGCCCAAAAGGAGGGAAGGACAAATGGAGGGAATTGTATATTCCTCCCACTCCACAGCTGTCAGGGTCACCCCATAAACAAGCACATTTGTGGAAGCTGGTTGCGGCATTACAACCTATTTGGCGGGTGGAACAAAATCAAACCGTATCAGAAATTATCCTGGATTTAAATTATATTGACATCGAGAGGGTAGAAGTCCAAGCCTGTGTCCACCTCCCATATGTGATTTTGAAAGAGAAAATTAAGTGGAATCAAAAAAGGGGGCTAATATCCTGCAAAACGTGAACTTTATACCTGCCTTAACCCCTCTGTAAGTTTTGACCCCAACAAAGAGGACATTTACGTCCTGAAGACCAGAAAAGGGATCTGGCTACCCGTGCATTTGGATAGGTACTGCAGCAGTGGAACAAAAGGACAAAGAGATTTGTGGGACTCATGATCTCTGCCATCATTGGGATCATAGGAGTCACCATCACTGCAGCCACCAGTGGAGTTGCCCTGTGCAAGACTGTCCAGACGCCGGATTTTGTCAATGAATGACACAAAGATTCCAAATAGCTCTGGTCCACCCAACATGACGTGGCCCTTTCCCTCCAAGAATAAATCGATGACTTGAGAGAGACCGTCATCTTACTGGGAGACCAAATATCAGGAATCCACAAGCAACTCAGCCTGCAGTGTGACTGGAACACCACCAATTTTTGTATCACCCCTGTGGAGTATAATAAGAGCGAACATGATGGGAAAAGATTAAAAACCATATAAGAGGTATAGGAAATGTCACAAGGATCATACAAAACTTACAAAATGACATTCAGGGGGTGAACCAAAAACAATTGGCAGAGCTGTCCAGCAGAAGAACAGTACACAGTCTGTTTACATCAACAAGTACTATACTGGGGAACTTATTTGAACCCAACACTGTTAAGACAGTAGGTGTATTATTGTGATTATATTGGTGCTTTTAATTTTGGGTTTGTGCATATTTTACTGTTGGCTTGAAGGTATGAAGGCGAGAGAACTGTAATATAATGACTGTCAACCTGTACCTGGAGGACTGATCAAAACCAGCCACCATGGGAATTACCATCTTAAGAGATTTTGCAGAAGACTGACAGGAGTTTAATAATTGTAAATAGTTGTAAATAGCTGTATATAGTTCCTATTGTTATTTAAACCTTTATTGTGTCCCACTATGAGACTGCCCCATGTACAAAGAGAGTTATGTAAAGGTAGAATGGAAGACCAATCAGAGGCTCCTTTAATAAAAATTAAGGGGGAGATGTAGGGCACTGCCTAGAGAGGCAGTTCGCCCGGGGACCTATCTAGGCCCCCTTTGGAGGTCTGAGGCTTGTTCCCAGGTAATCACCTTTTCCCTACATCCAGGAACTTAGGGTCGTCGAGCTCTTTTGATGGCGCTGGCGTCCAATCCCTCTCCTCTGACCCCCGACACCAATTGGCCGTTTCCAATCCACCGAACAGCTAATTGGACCATTCGGGAACCATGCCTGATTGGCTACTTTTACAAAACCAAATTTGCATATCCCCCGATTGGCCGAGACCCATGTGGGGTGACTGCCTCTAATTGGTCCCTGGCTAGCCCCTGGAGAGTATATAAGGGCGGTACACTGAGCAGTCTCTGTCCATTCCATCGACAGGGACAGACAAAACAAAGAGCTGTTGGAGCAGAGCACTTGGAGTCAGTGTCTTCACTGGGAAGAAAGAAGCAAGGAGCCGCCATGGACATAAGCCTCTGAGCCTGCCTTTCTCAAGGCTTCTCAGAGCAGCCGTGGGCATAATAAGCCTCCTTTCCGGGCGGCATGGCTCTTGGGTGCTTGGCTCCCCCTCACCAGACAATGGGTCTTTGGTGACTGGTTCCCGCTCACGGCTAGAGTGAGACCAGCGGCAGGACGACTCCCCACAATACTGTAAGGACAAAGATGAATAGAACTATAAACATATACACTATAACCTAGGTGGTAAATTTGTTTCCACAGAGTAAGAAATTCTGAAACTATTTTATATGTGACTATAGGTATGTACGATAGCACCTAACTCTGCATCATACTTTTTAAAGATTCAAGTATATAAAAAGTGATGAACTGAATATTATCAGTACTATCAAGGAATACCAATTGTTAGTTGTTGCTATGACAAATTACCTGAGAAAATCAATTTAATAAGAACATCACACTTTCAGAAGTTTCAGTCCATGGTCACTTGGCTTTGGGTCTGTGGCAACATGGTACATCATGGCAGCAGGATCATATGCTGGAGGGTCTATTCAGTTGGAAAAAAGGAAGAGAGATCAAGGAGTTAGAGTTCTACTATCCCCTTCAAGAGCATACCCTAGTAACCTACCTCCTTTCAACTAGGCCTCACCTCCTATAGGCGCCACCATCTCTCAATAGAGCCACAAGACAGAGACTGATTCTTTAGCATATGGGCACATGGGGGACATTTAAGATCCAAACCGTATCACCTGAGGAAGCCTGGAAGTTTACCTTGATTTAGTAGAGTCTCCAGATGAGTATGCAGTCAGCAGACACCTTCATTTCAGCATTGTAAAACCCTTGGCAGAGGATGCAAATAAAATGTTCAAGAAGCTAGACCAAGGGACTCCAAACTAAGGCACTTATGCTGATTGAAGCCAAGTTTGTAGTAATTTGCTGTGTAACAAAAGCAAGCAAATAAAAATTATAAAATTGCATTATTTTACTTTTTTTTGTTTTTGATAGAGTCTCCCTATGTTGCTCAAGCTGGCCTCAAATTCCTAGGCTGCGAGTGATTTTCCTATCAGCCTCCTGAGTGGTTGGGGCTATAGGTATGTACCACTGTGCCTGGTTTATTTTTTTTATACACTGAACTTTTTTTCTTTTTCTGATCATAAAAGGAAATTATTAGTTGTAGCAAAAAAATCAGGAATTTCAAACATCTATATGAAAAATATTCTTAATTCTAGAGCTATCCACCATTAATAGAAATTTTCATTCTTGTCCTCTTGTTTTTTCTAAAAAGATAACATTTTTTCAAGACAGGTTTTGTTATATTGGCAAGGATAGTCTCCAACTCATGGGTGTAAGTGATCCTCCTGCCTCAGCCTCCAGGCTAGCTACTATGCCCAGCTGAAAAGGTAACATTTATAGTGTTTTTATGCTATAATTTTTCTATCAGGAGCCATAGGCCCGACATGAGCTAAAGGCAATGCCTGCATAAATGGCTATGTGACAGACTGACCATAACAGAGAGCTCTGCAGTTACCTTGTGAGCTGTCTCTTGTATCTCCCTGAGTTACTATATAAACAAGAGTTTAGAGAATAAAGTTTAGCTCAAGACCATCAGTCTTGGCCTCTTCGTCTCCTTCATCCTCGGCTCTCCCCTTCACCAGGCTGGACCGCGGCATTTTTCATGTCTTTCTATAGTTTCATGCATATCCTTCAAGAACAGTAAGTACAAATAGTCATTACTTTACAAACTATGTCCTACATATATTCTCCAAGACACTCATCAATGTTTCAAGAATAAAAGTACTCATGTAGGTTTGGAAAATACTGCTTATTATATTCTCTTCTTGGAGAATCATAAAAACTTGTGAAAATCTGGCAACAAAGAAGTAAACACTTTAATTTGGTGCTATTTAATAGTTATTTTCCACCAGGGCACAAATGATTCCTCTTGCATATCTTTTCATTAATATTAATTCAAACCAAGAGTAGAAACAAGATAATCTTTCAGTGAGGACCAAAACTCTTTTTTTCTCCTGTTATTGATAAATGGTGGTGGGCTACAGAGTAACACAACACTGGGTTTTTCCATTATGTAATGAGAACCATAACTCTTCTAAGCCTACAGGACGTTGAATTAAATTATATGGAATCTCATGTTTTTACCTAAATTAGTGCATAATTAATTAACTTCTATGATTTAAATGTCAACAAAATACAAGAAACAATCTCTTTAAATTTTTTTTTTTAAAGAAGCAGGAGCTATGCAAAGAGCTGGGGTGTGGTTCAATGTAGAGTGCTTGCCTAGTGGGCATGAGGTCCTGGGTTGATCCCCAGCACTGCAAATAATAATAATGACAATGATAAAATAAAATTACATTTCTGACTCTCCACATCAAGGGAGACCTCACTATATGGTCTTCAAATATTATTTATAGCATATATTTTTAGCACTTCATTTTAAATGTGATTTTCATAAACTGGCATGTAAAAAAGGGCAATCAGAAAGATTTCAGGTTCATGTTGGCATTTAAGAAAAATGGAATTAGACATTTTTGTATAGGTGTGGAAGACAGAACCAAAATCATCAAAACACAGCTGAAACTGGCAAGAAGTCTTTGGCTCAATAAAAGGATATAATCTCAAAAAATGACACCTATGACTGAACTACGGGAGAAGGGTGTGCCAATTCACTCCCAAAACAATCAGCCATTGAAAACCCTACGAGGGTCACTATAAGTTAGACCCAACTCGATGGCACCTAACAACAACGAGTTGACTGGATCTTTTTAACATATCCTCTCCAGTGATATTTAAGAGTTTAGGACAACCTTCCTGAGACATTATTGAGAGAATTTTCTGTTATCAGTGCAAGACTGGAAGCTTCTAAAATCTCTCTCCTATTGTGAACTGGAGCTTATCCTGTCAAACAGCAGTACTCCCTACTATCACCTAAGCTCAAGAAAATGAGTTCCGTGTTTTTATAGGGAGGACCAATGTTGGACAGCAATGTGCTTTAGAAAGTAATATCGCAACAATGAATGTAAAATAAGCTGCAACTTGGTACAGTAAGGTTGTACCAGTTGAAGGTTTGTGAGGCATGGAATCTTTGGGATTCCTGTGTACCACCTGTTTGCAACAACGCTGTAATATGCAAAAATAGAAATGGACCTCTTACCCTGTATGAAAATAACTCTAAATAGATCACAGATCTCAATGTAAAAGCAGAAACTTTAAAATTAGTAGAAGCAAGTGTAGGAAACACTTTTCAACATATAGGCAAGTTCTTTCTTTGTAAGACTCTTATAACCCAAGAACTAAAATCAAGAATTAACAAATGGGATTACATAAAATTAAAACGTTTTTTCACAGTAAAGGGAACAATTAATAAAGTAAAGGGGAAAAAACAATAAAGTAAAGGGTGAGCCCACAGAATAGGAGAAAATCCTTTCTCCCTACACATTTGGTAGAGGATTGTTTGTTATTAGGTGCTGTTGAGTCAGTTCCAACTCACAGCAACCCTCAAAGCATTTTCAAAGGCTGATTGTCCCAGGATTGTTTCAGGAGTGGGTTGCCCCATCCTTCTCTCATTTTTTGCAGTGATGGGGATTGAACCTAGGGTCTCAGAGAGCACAAAGTGGCACTCTACCAACTGAACTAAACCCCAGCCCCGAAGGAGGATTAATATCTAGGATATAGCCGGGCGTGGTGGTGCATGCCTACAATCCCAGCAACTCAGGAGGTGGAGGCAGGAGGATTGCAAGTTCCAGACCAGAGGCAGTCTGAGTAATTTAGTAGAGACCCTGTCTCAAAAAAAAAAAAAAAAAAAAAAAAAAAGGGCTGAGGGTGCAGCTCAGTCGTCCAGCACTTGCAAAGCATGCAGGTATGAGTCCTTGGGCTCAATCTCCAGTACTGGGAAAAACAAAAAAACAACAAAACAAAAAAACTAGGATATACAAAGAACTCAAGAAATTAAACACCAAAGTAGCAAATAATCCAATAAATAATTAGGCAGTAGAAGTATACAGTTCTCATAAGAAGAAATAAAAGGGCCAATAAACATATAAAAAAATTCACTATCACTAGCCATCAGGGAAATATAAATCAAAACTACATTGAGATTCCATCTCACTCCAGTCAGAATGGCTAGCATCAACAAAACAATAAATGCCGGTGAAGATGTAGGGGAAAAGGGACCCTATTACATTGCTGGTTGTTGTTGTTGTTAGGTGCCGTGGAGTCAGTATCTGACTCATAGCGACCCTCATAGGGTTTTCAATGGCTGACTGTCTCAGGATTGCCTTGGGAGTGGATTGCCAGGTCCTTCTCCCATTTTTGTGGTGCTGGGAATGAACTCGGGACCTCAGAGACTGCAGCGCAGCGCTCTACCAACTGAGCTAAATCCCGGCCCACATTGCTGGTAAGACTGTAAATTAGTACAGCCATTATAGAAATCAGTATGGAGGCCCCTTAGAAAACTAAAAATAGAACTACCACATGATCTAGTTATACATTCCTATGCATATACCCAAAGGAAGGCCAGTCAGCATACCACAGGGGAACCTGCACTTCCCTGTTTACTACAGCTCTCTTTACAATTACAAGGGTATGAAATCATCCCAGATGCCCATCAACAAATGATCAGATTTTTTAAAAATGTGGTAAACACAATGGAATATTATTCAGCCGAAAAGAACGAAATTGTCATTTGTAGTGAAATGGATCGAACTGGAGATCACTTTAAGCAAAATAACCCAGACTCAAAAAGAAATACATGTTCTCATAACAGGAGCTAGATCTACCTTAAAGAAAAAAAAAAAAAAACCCACATACATGTATAATACAATTGACTATTTGTAAGATTAGAAAACACAAGGGAAACCATCACAAAGGGGAAGAGGACTAGTGGGAAAGGTGGTTTTTAGGTGTCTTTGGGTCGGGTCTGACTCTTAGCGACCCTATGTAGATCAGAACAAAACACTCCCTGACATCATGCCAGGCTTGGCACTATTACCAGTGCTTCTCTGCTATTCATAGGGTTTTTGATGGCTGATTGTTTTGAGAGTGGGCTGCCAGGTCCTTCTCTCGTTTTTGCAATGCTAGGGATCAAACCTAGGTCCTCAGAGAGTGTAGAGCAGCACTGTACCAACTGAGCCACACTCTAGCCAGTGGGAAAGGTAGCCGGTGGGGAAATTTCGAGGGGGAGGATGAGCAACACATGGGGGTAAAGAGGGCCAGAACAAGTACTAAATTACAGGTTGCAAGTCTATGCAAATCCCATAATGAATCTCACTATATTGTATGCAATACAATAGATATGTACAATTTTCTCTACATATTACTCAAAACAATTTTTTTATTAAATGCTTAAGGAGATAGAAGTGTCAACAATGCTGATTTGATAATCGCGGTGTATATATTAAATGAACTATCACTCTGTACCCTATAAATATGTACAACCAAAATACTTAATAAAAAATAGTAGATCGATTGGATTTCATGGGATATTACCTTACGAGGTCCTTTCGGAATCGGAACAATAATAAATACCATTTCGTACATCACCACATTACCAAAAGTACGTTAGTGTCCCTACTTCACAGATAAGGGTCATAATCATACTGTTGGTACGAACAAGAGGCTCTGGACTGGAACCAGTGCCTCTGTGTTTCTAACACTCTGCTGTTTCCTCGCATCCCACGGTCCAGGTTAAGCTCTCGGTCACTCTCTTCAGATTTTGGAAAGGAATAGATTATTAGTCATAAAACATTCCGCTTCCCCAGTTCAGGGTTCCAAATTCAGAGGCTTCACCTGTGTTAGGATGTGCCCATCTTTATAACTGTTGGCGCCAAAGTGACACCAAGCCTCCTGACTCGAGTTCCAACACTGCCTTCCACTCCCGCTCCCGCGTCGACACGGAACACACTGCTAAGCACCAGCCACCCACGCCTCACCAATCTCGCGGTTAAGCGTCCTCTCTGTAAATATGAACTAGGTCCGGGTCCCCAGGAGGTGACGCATTTCCTGCGCGCTGCGCCCTGGGGTTGCTAACTGGCAAATGCAAGGGGAGGTGGGGCCTGAGGCGGACGGGGCGTTCCTGGAGGCAATCCGGGCGCGGGACCCTGGCTGAGGGCGGGAGTGCGGCGCGGGGCGGGGCCTACTGCCGGCGCCCGCCTGTTGGGAGCCGGCGCGGGGTGGAGCGCGGCCTCCAGACTGCCCGGCCCCCCACTGACGCTGCCGGCCTCGGGTAGCTGGGTTCGGTGTGGTGTCGCGCAGCCGGCCCTGGACCTGCGGGCCTCTGCTCGCCTCCTCCGTGCCTCCCGCGTCGGCCGCTCCCTCGGCACTTGGCGTTGCCGCTGGCGCCGCCGCCCGACCCGCAGGCTGCCGCGGGCCGCGGAGCCCATGAAGCCGCGTGCCCCGCCGCCGCCCCCGCGGCGTCGCCGTCGCCGTCGTCCCGGAGCACCCCGAACCGGCGCGGGCATGGCCGCGGCATGAACGCGGGGTCTCCTCGGGAGCCGGAGTGGAAGGTGGCGCTGGATCCCGAGGCGGGAGCCATGTCGGAGAAACGCGCGGGCGCGCAGGCCGCGGGCAGCGGCTGGGTGAGCGCTGGCGGGGCCAAGGCGGGGGCCGGGGAGGCTGGGTGCGGGCGCGCCCGGGCGGCAAGGGCTAGGGCTGCGGTAGCCGGACCTTGTGCGGGGAGCGGATCCTCTGCTGGCGCAGGCTCCCCGAACGACCCCTCTCGAGGCAAAACTTTGAGCCATTTGGTTCTTGTCTCCAAAGGCGCCAGGCGTAGGGCAGTAATAATACCATTTGGGTATTTCAGAGGTTCCCCTCCCCGTGTCCGTGGAAAAAGAATTTTCCAGGCGCAATGTCTGCCCAACTTAGATAATGTGTCGGGACCACTGAGAATCACACATTGGCGCCGGACTCCCCAGTGGCTGGCGGTGGAGGCGGCAAGCGCCCTCCCGCTCCTTCCGCGTTCTCCAGTCGGCTAAGGGGAAGCTGCTGATCTCTGGACCCGCGAGCAGCAAGTTTTGGCAGGTTTTTCTCTCATGGGACTTGAAACTGAGATGACTTTGACAGCAGCACAGGAAAGCTTGATTTAGTTGGCCTGGATGCAGCAGAACAAACCTTATCAGTGCCGCCTTCATTTCTTATGGTGGAGAACCAAGCACGGAGGATCTGCCATTTCTTTCATCCTAAGTTTAGGATTTTTTGCGGGGAGGGGGTTATTTAGGACCTGAAGTATAGCAAATGTTGCCATGGATATATACTCTGACACCGTAGAAAACTTTTTGCAAAGAAATAATACAAATTTTATGAAAAAAAATATGCAATTTGCTTTAGTTTTGAGCGCATATCTGTAATTTTGCTTTTAGTTAAAATGCTAAGCGATTACAGGTGCCTATTTGGTGATGTGAATTCCCACTAGTAGAGTTGGGGGAGCCTTGAAGTAGGAGCAGTAAGTAGGATGGAGCCTGCAGGGATAGTTTCTATTCCTGGTACTACCAGAGTGATGCCACTGTGGGCACAGCAGACATAGCGTAGCCATTCAGTGTAATCTGTAAAATGAGGACTTAGTAATGTTGAAGGTCCCTCCTGACTCCTTATTTTTGATAAAGCATCAGGGGTCCATCAATTCAAAGACAAGGCCTTTTTTTGTGGTACTTGGGAGTTGAACTCAGACCCTCGCACATACTTGGCAAGTGCTCTACTGCTGAGCCTCATCCTTAACCCCTTTTTTAATTTTTAAATTGAGATTGGGTCATCCTAAATTACATAGGCTGCCTCTAACCTCGAATGTGGGGTTCTTCTGCCTCTACCTCCCCAGTCACAGGGATTACCTGTGTGAGCCACTGTGCTGGTAAGACAAGGCCTTTCTAATGTAGAATGCATGTTTTCAGGGAGAGGGGAATTCTGTACAAGTGGTTTCTCTCATTTTGATTTTGACTGAGTAGACTTCCCATCTTCCTACCCTCTAAACAAAACCAAACCACCTGCTCCTCCTTCTGTCTTCCTTGAATTGATGGACAGTGATTACTAGCAAGTGGCTAAGCTAGTAACTTGAGATGGCTTCCCTCATCTTTCCATACCTACGAGGACCAGACTGTGCAGCTGCATTTACCAAGTACAGGTTTCAGGCTTTTGTTCTCTCCTCTCCCTTCCCATGCTTCATTTCCTCAGAATTTGTTTCCTTTGGTACCAGGGGAGTTGAACCCAGTGACGAGGCAAGCACATCATCACCGAGCTGAACCCTACTCCCTTTTCTATTTTTTTGTTTTGAGGCAGAGTCTTGCTGAGTTGCACAGGCTGCCTCTGACCTTGAACTCCAGATCCTCCTGCCTCAACTTCCTGAGTAAGTCCTCAGCACTCTTTTTTTTTTAAACAATTACTGGGGTGTTGATCCCAGAGCCTCACACATACTGAGCAAGTGCTCTATCAGGGAGCCACATCCTTGGCCCCTTTTCTGTTCTTTATTTTGATACAAAGTTTAACTAAGTTGCACAGGCTGCCTCCATCCTTGAATTTGTAGTCCTCCTACCTCAGCCTCCTAGGATTATAGGCCTATGCATGGGATCCAGCTAATCCTCAGTATTGGACCCAGACTTTGACCTTTCCCATGAATCCCTTGTTCATCTTACCATCAGTCTGCCCTCCACATTGGCTGATCAGTGAGATCTAATATGTTTAATGTGATCATTAACTGCTGTCTTTAATTTTTTTCATTGGTTCCCCATGGCATGTAGAATAAAAAATAAACTGCCAGGTGAACGCATTATTAGTATAGTGATTAGGTGGGCATGCTTGGAATTCCAGTTTCTACTTTATTACCTGGGTTACTTTGAATAAGTTACACGACCTCTTGTAATAATAGTATTTACCTCATAGGGTTGTGAGGGTTACTATAACTTGTTACCTGTTGTTGGTAGGTGTAGTCAAGTCATGTCCAACTCATAGCGACCCTCATAGGGTTTTCAGTAGCTGATTATTTTGGGGATTGTCTTGGGAGTGGATTGCCACGTCCTTCTCCCATACCTGTTACCTAGTAAGCCCTTAATAAATATTAGGTGGTGGTGGTATTCTCAATATTTTTTGCATGTGTGAATTTTAAATGGTGACAATGTATAGATGATCTCCTGACTGAGATAACAGTATTCAGTTCCCTACCATTTCTTAATCAACACAAGTAGACCCTGACCTAAAAATTAATGTTGCTAATTTTATGGACTTAGAGCAGGAACTTTTGAGGGATGTTTACTGAACCCTAAACTCAGTTGATTCTTAATTGTTTTTCCTTTGGATCCTGATTCTCGTATAATTTGGAGTGCAGACAAAAATTCTTGTCCCAGTCTTTCCTTGTCTCTGGAAGTGGGTATAGTCAGTGTAGATAAACTGCTGTGAAAACTGAAGAATTTTCTTGGTGCTTGCTATCGTTAGTGAGATGACTGGCATGGGCAGGGTGCAGTGTTTATTCTGAGTGTATGGAAGCTGAGAAAGCCAGTGAAGGCCTCTTAACATCGGTGTTTATGTCATACCCCAGTAACCCCAAATGATGCATTTTTTTTCTGCTTGTAATTTCTTTCTAGTGTTATTTTCAGGTGCTGTGTCCTACAGCTACCATGGTTTGGTTTCATTTTCATGTGTTGTAATTTGCTTATTGCTTGGTTCCTGGAACACTCGTGGTTTCCAATTCTTTGGTACTCACTAATAATCACAGGGAAGACTACCCATGTATAGGAAATCAGCTGACAGCCTTTTTCTACTGAGTTTGGCAAAGACATGTATTGGCTTGACAAACATTGGCAAAGAGATGTCATAATCCAAAAAATAGAAGGGAATCAAGTATTTCCTCCACTCCGAGATCATTTCTGTCTAGAAGACCGAGGTGGGAGTATCAAAATAAGCTCATTTTATTGTCCTCTTTTTGCTCTATCCTTGCTGTACATTTTGAGATGTTTTATCAGAATTATTTTTATAATCATTGAATGTAGATTTTGCATAACCTTCACAGCCAGGTTAAAGAAAAGTTCCTTTGGAGTCATTAACCCTTGGGCATCTGATGAGAATTAAGGATTTGATGTGAAGAAAATTCACTACGTTTAATATAGTGTTTCAGGATGTTTCTAGTCTCACAAAGGCCAATACTTGGACACCAGTTAAGAGCACTGGTGTAGAGACTCACAGAATCAGTATGGTTCTCTTGTTCTCAGTCATTGTTGATGTCTCTTGAGTTCACTTTTCCTTTCACTGTTCCAGAGTGAAGGTTAACATTCGGTTTTCAGAATAAGAATATAGGTAAAATGGAGAGGCAGCTTCTATTTTTAAAAATGGCTAAAATAACTAGGTATGTCTTTGTTTGTAAAAGAAGTGAAAGGATTTAGGGATAACATATTAGGGAAAATAAAATGATGAGCTCTCAATTCTTCATCACTGTTAGGGGCCAGTGTGATAAAGTACTACTAGGACACGGGCACAGCCAAACTCTGTAAATATGTTACAAGCAAAAAAAGCAAAAGCATTTGTGAGCAGTTGATACATTGCAGATTATAAAAGCAAATATGACATACATTTATGACAGAAGTGTCATATTTCAAATTTAGAATTATTCATCTCTTTAGTTAATTTGTCTACACTTTATGATGACAAAGACTTAGGCATGCTAGGCAAGCACTTTACCACCATGCTGTACTCCCAGCCATTTGTTCTATAAAATTGTTGTGGCTATTCTAAGCCCTTACATTTTAGAATTTTAGAATCTGCTTATCAATTTCAATAAGAAAGCCTTTTGGGATTTTCATTGGGATTTAGTTCACCCTGAAGATCACACATCTTCTGATTCAAAAATAAGGTATCTGTTTATTTTAGATACCTCATTTCTCTAAGCTGGGTTTGGTAGCATATGATTTACAGCTCTTTACCCATCTTTTGTCATATTATTGTGTTTCATATTTCTTGACACTATTGTAAATATCATTAAGTGTAAATGTAAATTTTTAAAAATTTAAATTTATAATTGGTTGTTGACAATAAATAGAAATACAATTCATTTAGAAAATTATGGCAAGGGGCGGGGCACGGTGGTGCACCCCTGTAATCCCAGTGGTTGGGGAGGTGGAGGCAGGAGGATCACAAGTTCGAGACGAGTGGCAGTCTGTGTAACTTAGCGAAACCCTGTCTCAAAAAGTAAAAAAAAAATGGGCTGGAGGTGCAGCTCAGTGGTCCAGCACTTGCAGAGCATGCAAGTGCAAGGCCCTGGGTTCAACCCCCAGTACCACAAAAAAACAAAAGAAAATTGTGGCAAAATACACATAACTTAATATTTTTCACATTGTTGTGTGATCAATCTCCAGAACTTTTTCTTCTGGAAAAAACAAAATCTGTACTCATTAAAGATCATCATCCCATT
This sequence comes from Pedetes capensis, assembly GCA_007922755.1. Taxonomy (NCBI): domain Eukaryota; kingdom Metazoa; phylum Chordata; class Mammalia; order Rodentia; family Pedetidae; genus Pedetes; species Pedetes capensis. The sequence goes on along the minus strand of VMDO01005706.1, from coordinate 5,682 downwards.
TGCTTCTCCTCCTCCATTCCTTGATAACCACCAACCACCATTCTACTTTTTATTGGCTACTTCATCGTGTAAGTAGAATCATGGAATCATACTGTATTTATATTTTTTGTGACTGGCATGTGTCACTTAGTGTAAGTTCATCCTTCAATGGCATATATCAGATTCCTTGTTTTTTTGTTTTTTGTTTGTTTTGTTTTTGTTTTGGCTGTACTGGGATTGAACCCAGGGCCTCAGTGCATACTAAGCAAGTTGAGCTAAGCCCCCAGCAGAATTCCTTTTCTTTTTAAGCCTTAATAATGTTCCAGTGTGTATATACAACATTTTATCTATCCATTCATCAGATGGTGGTCATGTGGGTTGCTTCCACCTTTTGAGCTGCTGTGAGCATGAGTGTACATATATCTTTGAGATCTTGTTTTTAATAGTTTTGGATATATATCCAGAAGTGGAATTGCTGGATCATAGGGTAGTTGTATTTTTAATTTTTTAAGGAACTACTAAACTCTTTTACATAGTGACTACACCATTTAACATTTCTGCCAATAGTGTACGATGGTTCCCATTTCTCCATGACCTCACTAACACTTGTTATTTTCCATTTTGTTTTTGATAGTAGTCATCATGTGGTGATAACTTGCAGTTTTGATTTTCATTTCCCTAGTGATTAGTGGTGATATCATCTTTTTTTATGCTTTTTGACTATCTGTGTATCTTCTTTGGAAAAACATTCAAGTCCTTTGACCATTTTTTAATGGGGTTATTGGTGGGTTATTATTATAGAAGTTTTTTATATATTCTGCATACTAACTCCCTACTATGCTTTAGATGTCTATCTGTTCTTCAACTCTGTTGAAGTTTAATTGCCATTGTAACTAAGAGGTGAGATCTTTTTTTTTTAATTCTCCCATTACTTTTTCTTGTTTCCCACTCTCCCTTCTCTTTATTCTTTTATCTCTCCCTACATAGGTTCCTTCTACTTCCATGACTTACATATATTTTAATATTGAATATGTATTGAAATCTAATATCCACATATGAGAGAAAACATACAATATTTATCTTTCTAGGTCTGGCTTATTTTGCTTAAAATAATGGTCTCTGATTCCATCCGTTTTCTAGCAAATGCCATATTTTTGTCCTTTAGGGATGAATAAAACTCTGTGGTATATATATATATACCACATTTTCCTTATCCACTCATCTGTTGATGGGCTCATTGTTTGATTCCATATCTTGACTGTTGTGAACAGTGCCACAATAAACATGAAGGAACAGGTATAAGAAGTGGGTCCTTTAGAATGTGGTTAGTCCAGGACTCGGCTCTCATGAACACATTACAGCTGCCATTGTAGAAATGGGTTCCTTACAAAAGGATGGGCTTGGCCCTGTTTTGCCTCTCTCGGGGTCATTCTCCCCCCTACTCTCTTTCTCCCTCCTCCCCCTGCCATGCTTCTGTTTTCCACCATGGGATGATGCAGCAAGAAAGCTCTGGCCAGATGCTTGTCTCTGATCTTGGACCTCTGAGTGTCCAGAACTGGGGGCTGATAAATTTCTGATATAAATCACCCAGTCTGTAGTATTGTGTTATAGGAGTACAGAACAGATCAATACCCCCTTTTATCAGATGATTGCAAATATTTGCTCTCCTTCTGTAGGTTGCTTGTTAAACTCTGTTGACTATGTCTTTTGATGCATAGAAGTTTTACATTTTGATACAATGCAGTTTTCTATTTTTACTTTGTTGTTTGGGTTTTTGGTATCATACCCAAAAAAGTCCTTGCCAAATCCAAGATCATAAAAATTTTGCTTTATAGGTTTAGAGTTGTTGGTCCATTTAAAAGCTTATAGGTTTGGGGTGTACCTTAGTGATAGAGTGCATGCTTAGCATCAATGGGGACATGGATTCAATTCCCAACACCCAAAAAAAGAGGGGAAAACGTTCATAGGTTTGCCAAAGCCAAACTTATCTATTTTTCTTGTTTTTTGTATATTTGGTTTCCTAGCAAAGAATCTTACTAGAGGGCATGGTGGCCGACACCTGTAACCTCAACATCTCAAGAGGCAGAGGCAGGAGGATTGCAGGTTTGAGATCAGAGGCAGCCTGTGTAACTTAATGACACTCTGTCTCAATTTAAAAAAATAAAAAAGGAGTTGGGGGTGCAGCTCAGTAGCAGATCACTCACAAAGTATATAGGAGGCCTTGGGTTCAGCCCCCCAATACAAAAAAAAAAAAATTCTGTTACTAAATCCAAGATTTATCCCCTCTGTTTTCCTTTCAGAGTTTTATATTTTTAACTCTTAAATTTAAGCCATTCATCCCTTTGAGTTAATTTTTGTGCATGATGTGAAGTATGAGGTCTAATTTCATTCTTTTACATGTGTAAAGTCAGTTATTCCAGGACCATTTGTGGTAGAGACTGTTATTTTCTCGTTGACTAGATTTGGTACTATTGCTTGAGATGGCCATAGATGTATGGGTTTATTTCTGAAGTGTAGCTTGTTCCATTGGTATATCTATCTATTCTTATACTTATATAAGAATATTCTTATATTCTATTTTGATGACTATAGGTTTAAGTTCTGAAATCAGGGAGCATAGGTCCTCTAACTTTGTTCTCTCTCCCTTTTGGGGGGGCAACAGTGGGGGATTGATCCCAGGGCCTTGCTCATGTAAGGCAAGTCTCTACCACTGAGCTCTACCCCCGGCCCATTTTTTATTTTGAGACAGGCTTTCATTGAGTTGCACAGGCTGCCTCTGGCCTCAAACTTGTGAGCCTCCTGCCTTCACCTCCCAAGTCACTGGGATTATAGGCCCAGCCAACTTTTTTTTTTTTTTTTTTTTAAGTTTATGTTGGCTGTTTGGTGTCCTTTACAATTCCATATGAATTTGAGGATCAGCTTTTCTATTTCTGCAGTAAGTTATTGGGGATTTGATAAGGAATGCGTTCAATCTGTAGATCATGTTGAGTAGTACTGACATGTTAATGATATCTAATCTGCCTTCCAGTGAACATGAATGTCTTTCTATTTAGGTATTTTGGAACTTATTTTCAGCAGTGACTTATAGCTTTCATTGTATACTTTTTTACCTCCTCAGTTAAATTTACTCAGATATTTTATTCTTTTAGATGATATCATAAATAAAATTATTTTGTTAAATTTCTTCTTGGATTGTTCATTTGCACATGCATGAAAACAACTGATTTTTGCATGTTGATCTTGTATTCTACAACTTTCTTGAGTTCATTTGTTCTTGTAGCTTTCTGTGAATTCTTTGGGATCTTTCTATACATAGTATGTCATATGCAGATAAAGTTAGTTTTACTTCTTCCTTTCTAATTTTGACAGCGTGTTTGTTTTCCTTGTCTAATGTCCCTGTCTAGAACTTCTAGTACAATATCAAATAGTGGTGAAGGTAGTCACCCTTGTCTTGTTCCTCATCTCAGGGGAAAAGCTTTCAGTCTTTGACTATTGAAGATGTTAATTGTGAGTTTTTTAATAAATGCTTTTATTCCTATTGAGGAAAATGCCTTTTATCTCTAGTTGTCTGGGTGTTTTTAATCATAAAAGGGAGTTGCATTTTTTTTTTTAAGGAGCTGGGTTTTTTCTCCTAATTTATCTGTTCTTCACATAGGCAAGATATGCACTCTGTTGTTGTTAGGTGCTGTCAAGTAATGTCTGAATCATGGTGATCCTTGTGGGATTTTCAATGGCTGTTTCGGGACTGCCTAGGGAGTGGATTGCCACATCCTTCTCCCATTTTTGCGGTGCTGAGAATTGAACCTGGGACCTCAGACTGCAGAGTGGCGCTCTACCAACTCAGCTAAATCCCAGCCAAATGCACTTTAGTACTGATCTTACCATACATCCCCAGGCCCGAAGGTGTTGAATTTCACCAAATGAGCAGGTTGAATATGTCACACAAGTAAGCAAGTTTTGTGACCCATTCTGTGTCACTGAAATATGCTCCCTCTCCTGGGATTGGTGGGGTGGCCATGCCCCCAAGGCAGAACAGTCCTGGCCGCCCAGAGCACTGGAGTGGAAGCCAATAGCTGAGCTCCTGCCCCCGCCACCAGGTGACCCTACTCCTCCATGTCCCTGTGAGGACAGGACAGCAAGTGACTAGGGATGGCTTGCCTGTATTCTAGCGAGAACCTGGTGAGCTCCCTGTTGTTATGTAGCCACTTGAACTCTAGTAGCCAGCTGCCCCTGGCCATCCAATTGAGCACCAGGAGATGCCCCTCCAGGTGCACCTGCATGTGTACCCCGCTCCATCTTGAAGTACGGAAACATGCCATCTGTGGGAAATGGGTACAAAGCACTGGTTAGCTCTCACTTGGCTATGACTGTTTTTCTAAAAGAAACCTCTGGAGCAGCACTCATCACTCAGAAACTCTGGCCAGTGATCTACCATTAGAAAACCATCTCATTTCTGTGATAAGAGAAGATATGTGTGTTCTGCATCCATCTCCTCACAGAAGTGTGCAAACAGACCTGACCTAAGGACATGTACTTTAATGTGGTTGATAATTTTAATCACATCCTGCAAAAGGTTCTCTTCAGGTGACATCTTTCAGCTAGCCAGCATTTCTATAGATGACACAGTGCGTAGACTTGCATTCAGAAGTGACCTCTTTACAACAACAAAGTGAAACCAGAAGGCCGTCCAGTCATGGCAGCCATGCATATACCAACACAAAATGACCAGTCCTGTTTTCCTGATGTATGTATCTATGTGTGTAGCCATTAACGACTTGAATAGTTCTGAAGCTGTGATGCTGGCAACAAAAGCACACCCAGCACAACCCCTGTACATCCTCCTGAAAGTATTTTGTGCAAAAAAGAGCATTGTAGTTTTGTCAGCATTGCTAGACTTGTTAATGTGTATACCACATTAAACTGTATACCATGATACCCATTAATGTTCTAACAGTTGTGCTTCAGTGTCCTCTACTTTTTTTATTAGAAATTTTTAATGTACATCATGTGATTCATTTTGACATGCTTTTCGTTGTGACAATTTTCATATATGCAATTTGATAAGCATTATTCATATAGGTTACCCCTTACCCTCTATGTTTCCCCCCTCCCCCCTTCCCATCTAAGTTTCCCATCCAAGTCTTCCCTATCTTTTACTATATAGTATTTTTCTATATGTCCTTGGGTTCCATTTCTGTTTAAGATAGAAACATTTCCTGTAGTGGTCTTTGTTTCTATCTTGTTAGAACAATTACATGCGATTTCTAGTCCATTTGTATTGACCTCATTCTTATCTTCCCTCCCCCGCTTTTAATGTGATCCAACCTTTGAGTAGGATTTTTCCTTCTTGTAATTTTGAGTCAGCTCTCTCATATGAGTGAGAACATGTGTTGTTTCTCTTTCTGAGCTTGTGTTCGTTCACTTAAAATAATTTTCTCTAATTCCATCCATTTTGCTGCAAATGATCCTACTTCATTTTTCTTGATTGCTGAATAGTATTCCACTGTGTATAAATACCATAGTTTTTTTATCCATTCTTCTGTTGAAGGGCACTTTGGTTGATTCCATATCTTTGCTATTGTGAAAAGCGCTGCATTGAACATGGAGATGCAGGTGTCTCTGTGGTATGATGACTCATCTCCCTTTGGGTAAATTCCCAATAGTGTTATAGCTGGGTCATATGGTAGATCTATTTTTAGTTTT